>PVKE010004757.1:0-62602 GCA_004027555.1 Craseonycteris thonglongyai
CAACTATGGAGACTGCTCTGGGCCCTCCCCCTTCTGTCTGTCTCTGTATCTCTCTCTGTCAAAAACAATAAAATAAATCTTAAATCTAATTCCACCACTCAGGTGGTCATACACGATGGGGAGTGATTGTAAATACTGATGAAGCTTCGATTGCTTACCCACCACTCACCTCCTGCTGTACAGCCCAGTTCCTACCAATCTGTAGCCCAAGGTTTGGGAACCCCTGGCTTATGGTATACATGCCATCTATGAAAATTATGTGTTTCTTTTCTTGTTGCTTTTCACACGCACAGCTACCTCCAGGCTGTGTTATACATCACTAAGTCAAACCGCACCCATGTCCCTACCTGATTGCTTCCTCAGAGTAGGTTTCTTCTATGTTCTCATCCCACTGGACTCTTAACAGAGAAGAGTCTGGGTTGAGGAGTGGGAAGGACCTAGAGATGTTTGGAAAGAAAACAGCTCCAGAGACAAGCCTCAAGGTTGTGCCATTTCTCATTTCAAATAGCGGAATGTAACTCTTAAAACTTTTTTTATTATTATTAAATTAACACTAAATTCCTTTGACTGTTCATTGTTTCTTTTCTTTGGGAGGGGTTGGGGTCACGTGACACCCATTCTCAAGGTGTATAAAGATTGAGTGCTTGTATCCTGGAGGAAGGGGGCCCCACTTTAGAAAATGTTTCTTTTTTTTTTTTTTAAGATTTATTTTATTGTTTTTGGGAAGCCGGGATGGCTCAGTGGGTTAGGCACTCACATTGCAGTCCGGGGGACCGAGGATCGAGTCCCGGCCCCGGCCCGTGAGGATCCATATGCTGAGCTGGGGAGTTCCCCCAATTTGGTTCTCACCGGGGTGAGACCCCGGCTCAGTTCCTGCCCTGTGCAGCCCCGCGCCCACCTGTGGAATAAAACTGTGTGGAAAAACCAATGATGTGCAACTATGGAGACTGTTCTGGGCCCTCCCCCTTCTCTCTGTCTCTGTCTCTGTATCTCTCTCTCTCTTCTCTCTCTCTCTCCCTCTGCCTGTCAAAAACAATTAAAAAATCTATTAAAAGATTAATTTTATTGTTTTTGGCAGACAGAAACAGAGAGAAGGGGGAAGGCCCAGTGAGGTCATTTTCCATGGCACCCCTTTCTTTGTCCACAGTTCTCCCTTTTTGGTCATAAGTCACTCTGAAGGACGCATTGGGTGACTAACCGTTTGGTCAGATAGTGTGGTCTCAGGACTAAGACCCATTCCTAGGAAGTCTCAGAACTGACATCACCTTGTCACCATTGTGGATGGGGCAATAATGTAACCAGGGGATCTGTGTGGAGGTCAAATTTCCCAAAAAGGGAAGGGCAGGTAAGTGGAAGGCAGCCAGGTTTTATGACCTTCATTGTTTAAAATAAAAAAAATACAACAACAACCACAAAAAACAACTCTGAATCATTTCTATCCCGTAAAGTATCATGACCTGAGTTTTGCCATCTGTCTCACTTTTCTGTATTTGGCATCTAATACAAAATTTACATGTGCCATAAAAAGCATATTAACAGTTATCTTATACATCTTCAATAAACATACACAGTTGGACACTAGAGAAAAACCTAGAGACTAAGAACTTGGATAACTATTATTATGGGCAATGTCATTAGCAGACAGGTAAAGACAATCAAACAACTGGTTTCTGAGTTAAACATTAATCCATAGGTACACAGGCCTTGCTGATGCCTCGGGACAGAGGTCTGTTGCCGGTCAGCAGCTTCTTGTCCTTGAGGAGTCTTTGAAGTCCACTGTAGACAGAGCCAAGTATCAGAAATAGGGGCAGATGTCCATTTATGATTAGGTGTCTGATGACATCTCTTCCAATGAGGTTGCAGAGTCTTTTATTTAACAACCTCTACAGTAAACACAGCCCAAGTCTTCATCTCCTGGGAGCGCAATGGGAAAGGAAGTGGTGACTTGGCGTTTTCTTGAAGTGACTTTATCAAACCTTGGCCACAGTATAAGATGTCTCCTTTCAGTAATATAGGCTCACAAGTCCCTTCATCTAAGTTCAGCTTAAATGCACACTTGTGATGATGTCACAGAGCAGGGAAGAGCCAAGCAGCTGGCTTGATTTCCCATAGCCCCCACTATTCGTTTAATTTACAATTGTTGTTGACACACACAATATACCCTACAAGTTTGCCACGGAATTTAACATTAAGGACAAATCTTTTAAGGTCTTCTCTAGGCCCTTCTAGAATACTGCAAAATTATTCCTAAATATATTGAGATTTTAGGAATGCTGGGATCGCTCAGCAGGTGAGCACTTGCCTTGCAACTGCGAGGTCCAGAGATCGAATCCTGGCCCCAGCCCATGGCCTGGGCAGACCCATATACTGAACTGCAATGTAACTGCTAACCCCTGGAATGGCAGTGAAGGTTCTCACCTCCCATGTGGGAGGCCCCCAGTTCAGTTCCCGCCCCACATGGCCCCACGTCCACCTGTGTGGAATGAAACCATGTCACAACTAATGATGTACAACTATGGAGACTGCTCTGGGCCCTCCCCCACTTCTCTCTCTCACAAACTATAAACTAAAATCTTAAGATAAAAAAGAAAGATTTTAATCCCTAAAACCACAATTTCTAATGAAAGCTAAAAAGTAAGCAATAAGCATTCTTTAGCTTGGCAAAAAAAAAACGTTTTTGTTTTGTTTTGTTTAGATTTTAGGGACACTGTCATACTGGCAGTTACCAGTAGCACTACAGTTTAGCATATGGGTTTGCATTTAACATATAGGTTTACACAGTCCGGGGCCCATTTGATCCTCGGACCTTGCAGTTGCAAAGCAAGCACTCAACCCACTGAGCTATCCTGGCATCCCAATTTACATCTGTTCTTGACAAGTCAAATTCCAAATGACCTTCCCCCTTTTAATATAAGGACAGCTGTTTTTAATACCATAAAGAATTGGGTTGACACCTATAGGACATCATCAGTTGATCCATTTATTTCAATCCTTTTTTTTTCTTGGTAAATCTTTTTACACGGTTGTTGTTTTTTTAAGATTTATTTTATTGTTTGAGAGAAGGCATATGTGTGAGAGAGAAAGAGAGAAGGGAGGAGGGCCCAGAGCAGTCTCCATAGTTGTACATCATTAGTTGTGACATGGTTTCATTCCACACAGGTGGATGTGGGGCCATGTGGGGCGGGAACTGAACTGGGGACCTCTCCCGCATGGGAGATGAGAACCTTCACCACCAAGCCATCCGGGCAGTTACCAGTTGCACTGCAATTTAGCTTATGTAAAGTGTGTCCCAAAATTCACGCAAGAGGTAATTTTGATAGAAAACACAGGTTTATAATTTAACATTGTAAATTTTCATTGCTCAACAATGAAAATGCATTGTTCTTTCATGTAGCGCTCCATTTTTAATAACCCTGAACTGTCAGCTGTCACGCTGTCTTTTTTTTTTTTCCATTGGCAACACTTTATTGCACAAATGAGGCAAAATTCAAATCTTGCATGAATTTTGGGACACCCTTTATTTCCATAGGTTGGGGCTGGGATTTGATCCCTGAACCTTGGGATTGCGAGGCAAGTAAGTGCTTAACCGTTGAGCTATCCTGGCATCTCCTGGTTTTATTTTAGCTTAGGAGAGAGGCGTTTTTAAGTTCTGAGACAGTCTCTAATAATTTTCTTTACATTCATTCTGCCTAATTTTAAAGCAAGCTTTTTTTTAACTGTGCGTGCAAAAGATTCATTTAGAAATATCAAAAGATCCTTATCTCAGCCATCTTCTTGCATGAGTATTTATGGGAGCCATGGTTTGCCATGTTAATTTTGAGATCTGTAGAGTCTGAAGAAACTTCTAGGGAAAATTAGCCTTCATGTGCATCTCTCCTGTTGACCCAAATGCCAGGGATATCCTTATAGGACTGCTTCGCCCCCTAGAGGAAAATTCTCTCAGGTCCTCTCACAAACATTCTTAGTCACCTAAGAATATCTGAGCAAGGGCCAGAGAGAGCTTACTGCATACTGCTAGAACCAAAATGCTTCTTACGCACGGGCCCCTCTCTCAGGCACCTCTCTTGAGGTAAGCCCATTTCTGCCCTTTCCCCTGGGGCTGGCTCCCACTGGCTGCTCCGGGATCAGCTGCACTACAGCTCTGGACAGCTCTCACTGCCCACCTCTGCCACTTCAACTTCGGGGATCAGAACAACGGTGGTCATCCCACTCATTGGCTATTCAGGTTGTGGAAGCAAGCGGCATTTCCTTTGGAAGTTAGAGTTCAGTCTCTCTCTTTTTTTTTTTTTTAATATATTTTTTTATTGTTTTTGACAGAGAGAGAGAGAGATACAGAGACAGAGAGAGAACTGAACTGGGGGATCTCCCCAGTTTAGCACATGAGTCCGCAAGGGCCGGGGCCGGGATTCGATCTTCAGTCCCCAGTGCTGCAAAGTGAGCGCCTAACCCACTGAGCCATCCCGGCTTTCCCTTAGTCGCTCATTTAACCAGAGAAGACTTCCGATTAAACACGGAAATTAAAAGCAGCAACCTGTTTTTGTTGTTGTTGTTGTTAGTTTGTTTGTTTTTTGCTTTTCTCCTTTTCCTGCATTTCCTGAACCCTTATCTACCTTGAGGATTTTCTGAGAACAGTTCAAATGAAGTCATGGCCTGATACACAAAGCAAGGAGGCTCAGAATTCTGAAAGAAGACTAACCCAAGTTCACCGATGTGAGGCCGGAAGCCAGTGGGGCACAATGTGCCTTTGCTTGTCCCTTGCATGAGGTCTGGATTTGCAGGGTGGTCCTGGTGGGCTTCTTCAGACTCCTGCCACACTATTCCAAGTAAATATCAACCTAAGCAACAGAACTTTTATGAGTTTATTTGAGCCACACTGATGGCAAATACCACCTCAAATGTTCAGGAGAATAACATCTTTTCCATTTCTTTCATGCGTTTGAAATTGAGGAGGGGACATAAGGAAGATTACATGGAAGTGGGGAAAAGCAAGGCAGGGATTTGATTACATGCAGGGGTGTCCAACCTTTTGGCTTCCCTGGGTTTCATTGGAAGAGGAGGGGGTGTCTTGGGCCGCACATGGAGTGCACAGACACTGGCCATGGCTGACGAGCTAAGAGGAGGACCGCAAAGAAATCTCATCATGTTTTGGGAAAGTTTGCAACGTGTGTTGGGCCATATTTAAGGCTGTCCTGGGTTGCATGCAGCCCAGGGTTGACAGAGGGAGAACAACCCTGGGCCACAGGTTGGACAAGCTTGGCTTACAGGATAGTTCAGATTAGATGCTCTCTTGAGGGTAATTTTTCTCCTGAGGGGTCAGAAAAGAGGCATTTCAACAGTGTTAAACTAGATGCACAGAAACAATGGGCAGGGCTAGCTTGAGGCAAACATCAACCTTTCACTAAATAAATTAGTTGCAAAAAAAAAAAAGAGGGCAGGATTGGCGGGATGGCTCAGTGGGTTGAGCACTCACCTTAAAACCCCAGGGTCTGAGGTTGAACGCAGCCCAACCCATGCAGGTCCACATGCTGAAATGGGGTGTGCCTCCCATGCAGGAGGCCCCTGGCTGGGTTCCTTTCCTGCGTCTCCCCCTCCCCACACCCACACACCCCCCTGTGTGAAATGATACTATGTCACAACTAATGATGTACAACTATGGAGACTGCTCTGGGCCCTCCCCTGTTCTCCCTCTGTCAAAACAATAAAATAAATCTTTTTTAAAAAGGAGGGGGGCGGGGGGAAGCCAGGATGGCTCAGTGAGTTATGCACTCACTTTGCAGCCCCAGGGACTGAGGATTGAATCCTAGCCCCAGCCCAGGGGGACCCATATGCTGAACTGGGGTGTGCTTCCCATGCAGGAGGCCCCCAGCTTGGTTCTCGTCCCCCGATTTGGCCCCTGACTTGAGAGGGTGTGCATCCCATGTAGGAGGCCCCCAGCCCAGTTCCTGCCCTTCTCGGCCCCCGCCCACCTGCATGGAATGAAACCATGTTGAAAACTGGTGACATGCAACTATGGAGACTGCTCTGGGCCCTCTCCCTTCTCTCTGTCTCTCTCTGTCGCTGTCTGTCTCTGTCTCTGTCAAAAACAATAAAAATAAATCTTAAAAAAAAAAAAAAAAAAAGAAGTTACATACATCAAGCATGACTACCCACCATGACCTGCCCAGTTGGGAATTTATGTTCAGATCACTCTGTGAGGTTACTTTCCATAGAATTCTTTTTTTCTTCCATACCCTATAAGTCCAGAGAATACCCTGCACCCCAACTTGTGAGGTGACTGAGTAGCCCAGAGCACTCCCTGCTGGGGAGGAGACCCCACTCCTTGCTTTCCCCATCACCCCACCTGTGCCCTGTGGCCCAGGGCTGCCCACCTCAGCCCATCCCAGCAGCCTCAGTGACTCCTGCCTCCTGCCTCACCCTGAGGCAAAGGGCTCCTCTAGGATCTCTGTAAGCCCTGGCACGTTTATTTTTGACAGCCTCACCCCACATCAGTGCAAATATACTAAAATATTAATAAACATCTGCTGTAAAATTTTTGAAAGGATATTTATAATTTTGTTCTTGAAACCATTTGGCTAGGATAACTGATTTAAATTACAGTGGGGAATTCTCGTAAAATGAGAAAAACTTAGCCCACACATTCTTTCAAATGTAATGAAATTTTTATGAATACTAAATTTAACAATTAATGAGCTTGATATACTGTTACAGTTGGACATTTGATTAAGAATTTATTGATTCAATTTTGCAGTGTTCTTATTTTAGAGCCAGTCATTTTTTTCCAGCTGTCAGGTATTCAAACGGGCCCCTGCGGAGGCCCCAGGCCATGGGCTTCTCCAACAGGCAGCACATAAGTAACCTGGGCCAAGCGGTCTTCCCCATCTACCCCACAACACATACACCTCTGTACACACACGCACACGCACACACATGCACACACATGCACACACGCCCAGGAATCACGTCACTGCGGCTGGACTGTGGAGGCAGGACGACGGCGGGGCCACTGGAAAGCAGGGATGGAAACAACGTCATGCATGTCATGTCATGTTATGTCATGTCAGAAAGGGTTTCCTTACTGAAACCAGGGGCTGGAGCTGCTAAGGGCACAGAGCTGAGACAAGCCAGCTTCTGAGGTTGGCAGGGCACATCTTCCCTCCTGGGGAGGGTGGGTACTGTGGCAGGAGGGGAAGAGACCACTCAGCCTGGTTTTCAGCCACAGAGCGGCTGCCTGAACCTATTTGGGGGCTATAGACTGTCTTCCAGGCAGGTAGACATCAGGGCTAGAGGCTGTGAGAGGCTGCTCTGTGGCACAAGGGCAGTGCCCCATGGGGAGGACATGGAATGACCAGAGACACAGGCGGAGATACAGAGGGGGGAGGGCGTGCTGAGAAGAGGAAGGGGTGGGGAGAGCAAGGAACTGAGGAGGAGCTGGAAGGAGCAGGAGAAAGGCTGGAAGAGAGCTGCCTTGTGTCCCAGTACATAGGTGAATGGAAGCAAGATCTCCCACCATGGTAGTGGCCCTTGGACAACAGCTGGGTGTCAGGGCCAGGCCAGGGGGTGGGGTGGCAGGGACCGGCAGTGGGACTGGTTCCTCTGAGAGTCCTTGTGTTGTCATTTCAGCCTTCTGGAGCCAGAGGCAGAGGGGTCTGGCATCTGCCCCACCACCACTACCCCGGAGGGGCTGGGATGAGGCAGAGAACCGTCCCTTTGTCCTTGCTCCGTTCTCTCTGAGGTGCCAGGTATCCACTGCACGTCAGCAGCCTGGTTCGCCCCAGAGCCTCCGCCAGAGCATGTGCCACTAGGTGGAGCCAAAGACCACAGCAACAGCGTCGCCCGGGGTACCCCCACCCCGCAAACGCCCGGGTTTAATAGTGCGGTGGGCTCAGGAGGTAGCAGGCTGGGGGTGAGGGGCTGAGTCTGAGCCCTACCGAGAGGCCCGGGAAGGGGATGGGACAGCCAGCCCCCTCTCAGGGTGGACGGATGTGGCCTATAAAGTCTATCCCGTCTGTCCTAGCAGAAAAAGCGAAATGGCCCCCGAGCAGACCCCGTCATCTGCAAACCTCCCTTTAGCAGAGGAGGATCCTGAGGCCCTGCGAGAGGGTGAAGGGACGCCAGGACAGGGCTGAGGCCAGAGCCCACGCCACAGCTCCTTGCCCTGCAGACCTCATGGGACCCAGGCCCTGCCCGCGAAGAGGGCGCACGTGAAGCCGCCGCCTCCAGAACCGGCGGCGCGGGGAGCGGGCACTGCAGGGGAGCATGCCTGGCCCGGGGGCTACGACCCGCACAGCTCCGGGGCCGACGTCCCCTTTGGCACCTGCAGGGGCGGGGCAGGGCGGAGCTGCGGGGGGAGTGACCAATCAGAAAGCGCCCTCAGGCAGCCACTGCGCGTGCAGGGGTGGAGCTCCAGCCCGGAGGCTCCGCATTGGACCTGGGGGCTGCTGGCGTCCTCGGATTGGCTGAGGGGACCGAAGGCGGGGCTGAGAGCCGCAGAGGTCTAGAGAAAGGAAGTGTGGGGAAGGGGCACGGACTTGGCGCACGTGTGGCGCGTCCTTGGCGGCCAGCGCCTGTTGTCCCTAGGCACAGGTGTGCTGAGGGAGATGAAGCCCCAGGCTCCCTCAGGTAGCCTTGTCACCACCAGAACTCAGTTTCCCCAGCCGAGGGCCGGGTACAATCTGAATCCGGGACACTAGCCTGCCCCACCCTGTGCTCTCATTGTCCTCCCGCCAGAGGAACCAGCTACATGTCAGACCTTCAATCCTGTCCGCCTCTCCTCAGCAGCAGCCATGCCCACCCCACCCCCACCCGGAATCCACCGTCACCTCAGCCAGTGCCCCACACAAAGCCCCTGCCCGGTAGACCCCCTCACCCTCCTGCAGTGGCCCTTTCACTTCTGTGTCCGCAGAGGGGAAGGCAGGGCAGGAGCCACTATTCCACAGACATGTAGGGAGCGCCTCACCTACTATGTGCCAGACCCTGTGCTGGGCAGCAGAGATAGAGCTGGCAGCAAAACAGACAGGTCTCTGCTGTGACCCAGTCCCCACACCAAACTGTAGGACAAAGAGGGAGAGAGACAAAATTTGAGAAAAATGGCAAATTATCCTCACACTGGGAATGTGAGTGGGTAACATTTGGCTTCCAGAAGTCCTCAAACTTTTTAAACAGGGGGCCAGTTCACTGTCCCTCAGACCGTTGGAGGGCCAGACTGGGGGCCCGGGACGAGTAGGCTACTAAGCAGGACAGGCAGCGACGGCAAAAACACCCAGCGGGCCGGATAAATGTTTTCGGCGGGCCGCATGTGGCCCGTGGGCCGTAGTTTGAGGACAGCGGGAGAGTAAGGTTTGCAGAAATGTAAAAACTAAAAATGGCCAGTTAGCATCAGTGTCAAGAAGAAAAATTGCAGGAAGCTGGGATGGCTCAGCGGGTTGTGCTTGCTTTGCAGCCCCAGGGACCAAGGATTAAATCCCGGCCCCGGCCCAGGTGGACCCATATGCTGAACTGGGGAGTGCCCCCAGTTCAGTTCTTGCCAGGACCTATGCAGGAGGCTCCCGGCCCAGTTCCTGCCCTGTGCAGCCCTGTGCCCACCTGTGGAGTGAAACTATATGGAAAACTAATGTCAACTATGGAGTCTGCTCTGGGCCCTCCCCCTTCTCTCTGTCTCTGTCTGTCTGTCTGTCTCTCTCTCTCTGTCAAAGGACAATAAAAATAAATCTTAAAAAAAAAAAAAGAAGAAGAAAACCAATATGCTTCAAGAAAACCAATATGTTGGGGAAGCCGGGATGGCTCAATGGGTTAAGCGCTCACTTTGCAGCCCCAGGGACCACGGATTGAATCCTGGCCCCAGACCATGATGCGGACCCATATGCTGAGCTGGGGAGTGCCCCCAGTTCGGTTCTCACCGGGGTGAGACCCCGGCCCAGTTCCTGCCCTGTGCAGCCCCGCCCACCTGTGGAATGAAACTATGTGGAAAAACCGATGATGTGCAACTATGGAGACTGTTCTGGGCCCTCCCCCTCCTCTCTGTCTCTGTCTCTGTATCTCTCTCTCTGTCAAAAACGACAACAACAAAAAAACAAACCAATATGCAAAGGCAAACCCACAGGCGAGTCTATTTGGAAAGAAGGAAAGAAATTAGTTATTTGACTCTATCCAAAAATTAACCATGAGGTTTCCTTAATTGGCAAATTTCCTTTGAAATCTGAAGGAAGGAATTACCTCTTAGGTCACACGAAGTTAACCGTGTGTCCCCAGGACAGTGCAGCCAGGATCCACTAGAGGGAAGCAGAGAGATGGAAATGCTAGAAGAGTCTAGGCTAGTCCGTACCTGTCCCAGGTGTGAGGAGCCTAATAAAAACAATAATAGTTTATATTTATTGAGTGATTACTCTAGGCCAGGAATCCTTCTAAGTGCTTTATTAAAAATTACCTCATTTGATCCTCCCACCAACCCTATAAGGTGGATACAATTGTGTTAACCCAGTTCTACAGGTGAGGAAACAGAGAGGCTGTGTAACTTGCTACAGGTCACACAGCCAATAAAAAGTAAATCCCAGGTATGAATCCTGGAGTAGACTTGTAGAGTCTACGTGCCTCACACTAAGCAATTCTGCTTGTGAAGAGGGTGGGGAGAATAGAGAATGGAAGAGGCAGCTTAGGTGCCCACAGACATAATAACCCTGGTGGGCTCTCCGAGGCCAGTTCTGGAAGCAGATACCAAAGGGTTCTAGCTAATCAAGGAGCTTGGGTCATCTGTCAGGTAAGGTCAGAAAACCTGAGCTTCCCTGCATGTACATCCCACGTGCCTCATAGGGACATAGCCATCGGGAGACCCAGCCCTCTAGTGCCCCTGGGTGCCTAATGCCATGGTGTACCCTTCCAGCCACTGTGGCCTTTCTGGCTTAGATGTGTGAAGTTGGCGTCAACCCTCCCTCTCTCTTGATCACTAGGCTGCAGTCTGAAGGTGCTAGTCAGGGGCAGCTACTGCTACTGAGAGGTTGGGGTCCAATGAGGACCAAGAGGACTCGGTGGGGATCCTGTCCAGGGAAACCTTGAGAGGAGTTCTGGTCAGAGCCCAGTCTTGTCTTGGTTTTCATCCCAACTTAATAACCACTTACTAAGCTGCTGCTCTGTGCAGGTGCTATACTTATGGCACAGGTGGCAAGAGCGTCCTGGCTGACCTTGAACAAGCCATTACCTACCCTGTCCTCAGTTCCTGTTCTGTAAATTAAGAGTTTGGAGACCAAGGGTTCTTAGTTTGGTATTAAAAGTGTGTGTGCGCGTACATGTGTGTGTGTGTGTGTGTGTGTGTGTGTGTGTGTGTGTGTGTGTGTGTGTGATATCTTTCTAGGTCAGAGTTTCTCACTACTGATGTTTTGGTCTGGATAATCCTTTCTTGTGGGGATCTGTCTTGTCATTGTAGGATGTTTTTCATGTCCTTTACCCACTAGATGCCACTAACACCCCTCTCCCAGTTGTGACAATAAAAAAATGTCTCAAGATATTGCCAAATGTGCCCCCTGGTTGAGAACCACTGTACCAGAGCTGCAGGTTCGCCCTGGGCTAAGTACCTGCAAATCCAGCAGTGTGCCCCTCTGTAGAATGAGGGTAGAATGAGGTCCCGTGTGCGTGGTGACTGTTAAATGAGACGTTGGGTAGACAGTGCTCAGCCTTCCTTTCCTGCCTTATCCCTGACCTTCTGGGATTCTAAGGGGCTTGCTATTCAAAGAGAGGGGGTGCCAC
Organism: Craseonycteris thonglongyai; assembly: GCA_004027555.1. NCBI lineage: Eukaryota > Metazoa > Chordata > Mammalia > Chiroptera > Craseonycteridae > Craseonycteris > Craseonycteris thonglongyai. Next base: position 11,737 of record PVKE010004757.1, read on the forward strand.
TTTTAAGAAAGAACCTAAAGGGGCCGATTCTTACCCAAAGTTCTAAGGGAGAGCAGCTTTAGGCACGCTTTCTGAAGCCATGCCAACCAGTCTTGCTGTCCACCCCTGCTCCTGTGGCTGGGCTAGGCAAGATGCAGGAAGGTGGGACCCTGCCATGGGAGGGGAAAGGGCAGGACCACCCACGGGCCCAGATCTCTGTGTGCCCTGCCAAGGCCACCCACGTCTGCTGACTCTTTGGGGCCCCTAGACCCTGGCCTGGAGGAGGTAACACCCCTGCTCCCCAGTGCCCACAGACATCCCAGCCGTCAGCCTCTCCTGTGCCCCAGGAGAGCTGGGAGGAGTGGGCAGGGGCCCGAACCAGCACTGGTGGCAGATGTTGGAAGGAGATCACTCTACTCCCGAAGGCGACGCCTGCGTTCTTTCTCCAGAGCGAGCACTGCCTTTCACCGAGTGAGCTGTGAGGGCCAAGGTCAGCGATGGAGTCTGGTGAACTGAAACTAGTTAACAAGCAGCTCCGTGGGGTGCAGTGATGGCCGGATCTGTGGCCTTTGCCCATGTCTCTGCTTCCAGTGTTCCTACCATGGCGGGTCTCAAGCCATCCTGGTGATGCCTATGAACACTGAGTTGGTTCGCACCCTTATAGAGTGTGTCTCCACCACCAGGCCTTATAAGTAACCTTATGCACATGGATAACAGTGAACTAATTAGGAAGGCATGAGTTTTGAGTGTGCATTTCCCTTTTTAGCAAAAAGTATTTCATTGTAAATGTATGTAATTTGTTAACAGTCGCTGCCTTTAACAAGCAGTTCGCAGACTTCCTGCACATGTACCCATCTGTTCTCCAGTGCTGGTAAAAGCCAGCCCATCCTGCACTGGGCACTGACTGTGGTCCATGACCTCAAGCCCACACTCTGTAAGGAAGACGGGCCTATCTATCCAGGGCGGGGTCATCGGTGGGGGACAGAGGGACACACTGGGGCCATAGAGAACCAAAGAGGCCCTGGCCCTACCCGGAGGTTCAGGGAAGGCTTCCTGAAGGAGGTGGTGTTGCACAGACTGAGGGAAGAGTGAGAGTATCCCAAGAGCAGGTGAGGAGTGTTGAGGTTGATGGGAGCTCGGGGAGAAAGCCCAGGGGAGAAGAAAGAGGTGACATGGACCAAAAACCAAAAATGAGAGACTTAGTTTGGCTGAGGGGAAGGCTGGGTTCCAGAGCAGGCTCTGCTGTTGATGCCACTGTCACCTGGGACAGGTCCTCTCCCTTCTGTCAAGTTGGGGCCTTGAACCAGATGGTCTCCGGGCCTGTTGGGGTCTAGCCGCCAGGTGTCTGTGGAGGGCCTCGTGAGCGTAGTCACGTCCACAGCGACCCTCCACAACCAAGTCTTCTCTCTTCCCCTCCCCCTCTCACCCAGTTCTGCCAGGTGATCCCCGAAACTCGGGTTTCGTAGTAGACAGTAGCTGTAATTACTCATTTATAGAACAGCGTGCTGCCACTCCTAATTACCAAGCCGTGCGATTCCAATTAGATGTCTAAGCAAACATCTCAGAAGCCCTCCCCAGGGCCAGCCTGTCAGTGGCTGCCCCCGGTACCAGAATGGAGGGAGTGGGGCTGCTGGCCTCCCTCTGTAGCTTCCTTGGTACCACCAGGCAGGAGACCCTGGTTCTGAGGCCTGCCCTAGACTGGGCACAGGGCAGGGAAGTGCCCCAAGAAGAGAGTCTGAGACATGGGGCGTGCCAAGGGCTCTCTCTGGGGAGCAGGAGGCTCCCGTTTGCATAGCAGGTGTGCTGGGCAGCCAGGAAGGGGGCTGCTTAATGTTTAGGGAGCAATGCCCCCCTCCTCCACCATAGATACAAATGCTCTGGCCTCATAGCTGTCACCACCCACTGCACAAACCCCTCAGCAATGGCCCCACCCTGCAGAGGAGCCATCCAGCCCTGCCTCACATACCTCCTGGGGCAGGAACTCAGACCCCAAGAAGCCTGTTGTCTTTGGGGGCTCCGACTGAGAAAGCTCTTCCTCAAGCCAAGAGAAACCTCCCTCTGTATAATCCCTACCCACAGGTCCCACCTCACCCTCCCGGGCTACTGTTCCCTCTGTCCTGGGGGCACCTGCTGCTTGCTGCTCCTCTTGGTGGCAGGTGTCCAGCCCCCCCACCCCAGCCCCTATCTGGGTCCTCAGCCCCAGCAGTGTCTGCGAGGCCCCTGATTTGCAGCTTCTCCCTGTACACACGGTCCCCGTGCCTGAATCCAGTCACACAGCAATAGGCTGCATGGCTGACTCCAGCCCATTGCCTCCCACTGCCCCCAGCCCAGCCCCCACCAGCTGCTTCAGCCCGGCCCCTCTCCAGTCAGTTTCTAAAGCCTCAGACCCCAGCACCTCCTCTTCCCAAGACCCTCAGCCCTGTGCCACTCAGGCACCGTCTTCTGTCACCTAGACAGAGCCCCCTAGCTAGCTGGTCTCCCCACCTGAGTCCCAGGAAGCAACAGCGTGGAGATCCGGTGTGTGGCTCCAGCGGGGGGCGCTCTCAGCCCCTCCACTCACCGCGAGGCCCACAGCCTTGAGCAGGCAGGTGCCTGCTCCTGTGCTTCATTTTCTTAAGGCCAGTCAGTGCTTACCTCCTAGGGCCACCTGTCCCAGTATGGTTACCAAGGAACTCAGAGAGACCAGTGGGGAGTGGGGCAAGAAGGGGGCCCAGGGGCCAGGACCCTGAGACTTTCAGCGTTCAGGGGAGACCCTTGAACTTGTTCTGACCAATTTTGTATCTTAGGTGGTGTAAGGAATCAACTAGAGAAATCGAGCGGCTAATCAAATGCGAGCCTTTATTGGGAGCGCTCCCAGGCGAGGTTCGCGGGCCCAAGAGGGGATTGCGGCCTAAGAAGTCGCACCTGGGAAGGGAGTGAGTAGGTTTTATAGGGTCCTGGGGTGGGGGAGAAGCAGATAAGGCGGAGAACGGCAGCCATTTGAAAAGTCCCTTTGTGGCATCCTGTTCGCCCCAGGGAAAAGTCCCTTTGATCCTGAGGCCCACCAGCCTTACAGGTGGTACCTAGGAGATGTCCTGTCTTCCTTCTCTCGGGCAGAAGCTGAGAGCCGGGCCTGCCTGGGGGCGCGGGGGTATCTGGCTCCAGCCCCCACACCCATTCCAGTACCGGCCGGCCGGTAATGGGCTGTCCTCTCCTCCCACCAGGCTGCAGGCCTCTCTCACTACAGGGGACCAGGACTGAACAACCAAGGGACTTAAGGTGACCAGATGTTAACATTGGTAAAGCGGGACACCATTGACCAGAGGGGAGGGGGTTCTTGATTAAAAATGTGGTCTATCTCCTGCCGTTCCCTAGCTTGTCGTGCATTCTTTCCAAAAATCGGGACTTTTTTAAAACACCGCGGGACGCGGGACAAATTGTTAAAAATCAGGACTGTCCCGCCAAAAGCGGGACGTCTGGTCACCCTACCAAGGGTCCTACCTGCATTCCAACCCCGCGAGGGTTGGCTTGTGGCCAGCAAGTGCCACTTGTGCTGGCCCGTCCTGCAGGCCGGGGTCTGGGAAAGGCGGGTGTCAGGGACCAGCCTCGGCAGCCCCTCCTCACACAGGCCCACCGCCTACAAAGCTCTTTCGCAAATATATCATTAGCTTGTTTAGTCTCATCACAGCTCCGGGAGTTGGGTGTCATTACCCACTTTACTGTGGGCAGACTGAATGTTATGGTTCCATTATGTGCCCGTCAGGAGCCTGCTCAGAATGGTTAGTACCTGAGTGGGATGAAGAGGCAGGGCTGCTCCTTAAACCAGCTGCACGAGCCAGGACCCGAGCAGAACACGGGTGGAGACTGCGGGTGGGAGAGGGATCACAAACAGGTGGAGGGGAGGCGTGGGTGTGCCCCCCATGAGAGCTTCCAGAACTGCGGCCCACCAAATACCAAGGGCTGACGAGGCTACAAGGGAGGGGCCAAGCGAGGCTGAAAGGGGAAAGGGGAGGCCAGGACAGGCCTATCAAGCTACTCAAGGCACAGACGGGGAAACTGAGACCCAGGCAGGAACAGAAACTTGCCTCAGGTCATTCAGCTGCCAGAGGCCACCCTGGGACTGTTCCGAGTCTGGGGCTCAACCTACACTCGCAGTGTGTCCCTGAGGTGGGAGGGAGACCAGGCCGAGGCTGGTCCCAGGGCGCACCCAGCCTGGCTTTGGGCACAAAGTGTCCAGCCCCAGCAGCTCACCCGTGGGGATGAAACTCCTAGCCCCTCGGGCCTGAGTGGCCAGCAGGGAGCGAACAGTGCTGCCCCAGGCATGAAAGTTCCGCACCTGAAGTCTCCCTAATCCACCTCAAACATCCCAAGGGTCCCAGACAGGTGCCAGGTGTGGGGGGTTGGGGGGCTGGCAACACCTGAGGTGCGGGGAAGGGACAGAAGAGGGTTTCCAGGGGTGGAAGGAGCACGCAGGGCTGAATGTCAGGCCTCCTGGGCCCCGTCCTGAATCCAGCGCCCTCTTCTCTCACTGCCCTGTTTTTACCCACCTGAGCCGTGGAGGAAATAAGCGCTCGCCCCTTCACGTGGCCGCCAGAGTAGAGGACATTTTGGAAATGCACCCATTTCCGTCCAACCTCTGCTGGCTGGAAAAGAGGTGGTACCATGGGCCACTGCCCTGCCAGAAACTCCCTGAGATCTTCACACTGTGTCCCTGAGGGATCCCGGACTGTTCTTTCACCGAAATCCTACCCTACAGGGCCAGGGGGATGGTCAGGCTGCTGTGTGAGGGAGGGGCTGGATTCTCTGCTGCTGTCTCAGGCCTCTCTCAGGGGACAGGCAAGAGAATTTCCCCAGGACAGCCAAGGCAGGGGCTGGGGGCGTGATCCCAGTACAGGGCAACTGGTATCCCCAGCTGAGGAGGCTCCGTGTCACCCACCCACCCCACCCCCGCAGCCCTAAGACCTCCCCTCTGGTGAGATTTCCTCTAACAGTCTTCTAGAATCTGGTCGCAGGGGGTCCTTGCTCTGACCGGGAGCTCAGTATCCCCCAAGGCCTCTCTTCCAAGTTCCAGAGGTCCAACTTCTAGGGCCAGAAATCTCAGGGCAGGAGGCAGTGCAAGGCCTGGGGCATTGAGGATGTTGGGGGGCCCCCAGGTCAGAAAGACCCCACAGCCCTGCCGCTCCCGGGTTTTAAGATGCCCAGGAGACTGGAGAGTCTCATGCAGGGGTGCTGTGCCCTGCTGTGCTAAGTCAGACCCTCCTGGTCCTCAGCACCCAACCTGACTGTGCCCTAGGGGCGCCCTTTCACCACCCCCCTCGGGTTCCCATCCATGTTGCATGACAGAAGTCCAGGCACTGTCTTTGGGACAGTCCTATGCAAAGGCCGGTTGTCCCAGTTAACCCTTCAGTTTCCACAGGCGGCCTGGCTCCTCCCCCAGAGTAGACAGGGCTGGGGCAGGGGGCTGGGGAGTCACAGCAGGCACGCGAGAACGAAGGGACAAGAAACAAGGGAGATGGGACAGCGTGCCGGCAGGTCTCACGCTTGCACTGCGTGGAGGGGCTGATGACTCACAGGGACCAATAGAGGGGGCATTTCCTCCCAGCTGTGAAACCAGACAGGGAAGCGGGGGAGAGAGGAACTCCCCATCCTGCAGCCTTTGTCCTCCAGGTACACCTCCCTCAACAGTCACCGGGGCCCGCCCTCTGCCTCACGCTGACGTCTCAGGGTGGCCATGTCATCTGCTCTCGATCTTACAACCTGAATACCCAACCTATTTAGTCACCACCGCCTTAAGGCTTCTTGAGATCGCAAATCCCCTCCCCCTCCTGGGGCTTTCATCGCATTGAAGGTAAAAGCAGGTCTTCTGGGGCTCCCCTCCCCCCTGCAACCACCCTGGCTCTTCCTCAGTCTCTTCTAGCCCCCTGCTCACCATTGCTGTTGCTCCTCTGTTCCCCCTGCCTGGAATTCCTAAGCAGTGCCTATTCATCTTTAAGGTTTCAACCCATGTCACCTCCTCCAAGAAGCCTTCCCTGACTTCCAAATTAAGTCAAATCCCCCATTATATGTGCCCCTGGCACCAGGCATGCCCTTGCCAGCGTTGCGTGCGTTTTGTGAGTTTCAGTTGCATGCTCAGTAATGAGTGCCTGCCTCTCCCACTAAATTGGAACTAGACCTAATTTGTCCGCCACTGGCTCCGAAGCACGTGGCACAGTGCCTGGCACGTAGTAAAGGCTCAGTAAACGCGCACTGAGTGAATGGATTCCCCAGCCAGCCGGATGTCCCACTGTGCAGTGTCTCTTCTCAGCCACCAACCCGGCCCCACCGGGCCCACTCCTCTCTGTGAGCCGTCTTATCTGCACCCTCAGCCTGCTCACGTTGGGCTCTGTGGGAGGGACTGTGCCTCCTGCTTCCAGACTCCAAGATCAAGGCCAGACTCAAGACCCCTATAAGTTCCCTAGCAGGTGTCAGGGATAGTGACACCAATTGCTCTGATTCAGAGGAAGCCGGTCTTCCAGAAACCAGCCCCAGACAGGAAGGGCCCTCCCCGAGCTTGCATCTGACTATTGTTTCAGACTTGGAGCTCGTGCCTCTCAGAGGCTGACCAGCCTCCCTCCGGAACCAGATGCCCAGAGAGGGTCAGGGCCCAGGCCAAGGTCACAACGCAAGGCTGCCACAGAGTCACAGCGAGAATCCAGGGCACCGGCTCCAGTTTAGGGTTCTCCCTGCGCTATAATAAATGTGGCTATTTTAGGAAGCTAATTAGCACGTCAAATAGACTCCTGCTAATAATACCACCTTTATGCTTTTTAGTCTTTTCATCACCTTATTTGATCCAAGCAATGAAGTAGGAAGTGATCTCATCCCACTTGAGTCCAGAAAGAGTAAATGATTAGTCCCCCAGCACATCCCACCAGCCAGGCTCAGCGATGCCCCAGGGAGGCTCAATATGCCAGAGACTCCGCTCCCCAGGGCCTGGCTGATCTGCTTTCCTACTCCACCCTCTAAGCTGAAGTCAGCCTCCGGCCCTCCCTGTCCCTAGCCGCCCCCAACCAGCCCTTTGCAGCCCAGAGTCTCAGGCAGCCTGGGCAGCCTGGTGTGTGCTGGTGTTTCCCCTGCAAGTCTTCAGGATAGGTCTGGGCAAGGAGGCGTGGCAGCCTCGCAGGGTGGCCCCAGTTAGGGTGGAGGCCAGCTTCATCCCAGGAGAGGCTCAGGTCAGGGCCAGCCTCTCCTGCAGCCCTGTCCCCTGCCCCATCTCTTCTCCCCGCAGATGCTCCTGGGCATCAGCAGGCCGGATAGACACAGACATGAGGTCAGACCCTCGATTGTTTCCTGAGTCCTTCGCAGAGGAAGGCGGTGAGTCCCATCAGGAAGCCGCTGGGCTGTTCCGTCAGGGAAATGGGGGTGGGGGGGCTGGGGTGACAGAGCCCTTTGCTCAGGTGGGCAGTGGAGGCCTAGGCCTCAGTGCTGGGGCATCATGAGCCCCTCCCCTCTCAAAGCGCCCAGCACCTGCCAAGGAGGCTGAAGACCAGGTGGGCATCCGGTCAGTCCCCAGGAGGCTCTACTCACCAAGCAATGACTTGTGCTGGGTCCCTCCCCCAGATCCTGGCGGGGTGCTCTGCTGGGGAGGCCTTCTCAGAAGGGGGCTCAAGGGCAACGAGGACAGAGAACAGCACTGGGCCAGACACAGCAAGCGCAGGGCTGGAGAAGACGGGGCTCGCTGGCGGGCTGGCCCGCAGCCCGGTGGGCTGTCCCAGGGGGGAGGGCTCTGCACCTGTGGTCCTCCCCAGCTGGTGGCTGCCCTCAGGACTGTCCCCCAACCTTCAGTCTCTTCACTGACAGACAGGTCAGACCTCTGGTTCCTACTGGGCCGGCAGGAGGTGGGAGCAGCTTGCCAAGAGGGAGACAAGGGTATCCAATGAGGAAGGAGTAAAACAGGCCACCAAGGGCGGCCACCAAGGGCGGCCACAGCTTCCCAGAGGGCGATGGGTGCTCTCCCAGCCTCTTACCTGGCAGGATGAGGTGGGCACCCACCAGCAGGGAGCCCCCACCCGAGGGGAACCTGCGTTGGCTGGAAGACAGCGGCCACGCCTGGCAGGGGACAGCGATGAGGCCATCTGTGAGCAGAGATGGAAGGGGGCCGTGTCTGCATGAGCCCTGAGGGGGCCCCAGCGCCGCGGCTGTGTGACCGAGGGAGGACACACGATGTCTTCTCTCTGGGTGTCCAGGCCAGCATGTTCCTGATCACACAGTGCTACAGGCCCCTCGTGGGCCACGCCTGGGGCACATGAGACTTCCCGGGATACCCCTAGCACCCCCATCCCAGGACCCAGATCCCTCCTCTCCCAATGGGAAAGGTTTCTGAATTTCCTCTCAACCATGACAACAGGGTCTGCTTCCCACCCCCATGGCCCCCTGCCCTCCCCACCCAGGGTGGTAACAGGGAGCCCGGGGCAGGCAGCACCGCTGCAGGGGGGCTTGCAGACACAGACAGCCTTGTGGCAGATGATGTGCCCGTGAGGGAGGCTCCCAGGAGCAGGGCAGGTGCAGGAGCCATGACATGGGTCTGTCACCCAGCATCAGGGAAGCGCCCAGTGAGGACTGGGCGCCTGAGGGTTAGGAAGCTGTGGCTTTTCAGCTGAGTGAGTAAGAAACATGGCTAAAGTTGGTGCCCCACTTTCCTGGCACAAGCGAGGGAGGGCTACCCACTGCCCGCAGGGCTCGGCACAGAGCGGTCTGCAGCGTCAGATTCGGCAGGTTTTTATCAGCGTCCCAGCGAGGTGGGAGGCAGGAGGCAGCAGACACCCCCCACATGTAGAAGGTGAGGGTGCTGGGTAGCAAGGGAGGGGTGGTGCTGGAGAGGAGCCCTTGTGTCCAGGGGAGAGGGAGGGCTAACTCACAGACTGTGAGCTCAGCAAGGCAAGGGGCCTGTGTCACCTGGGTCCAGCACTCAAGTGCCAGGCTACACAGGGTGGAGACTGTCACTCTGGACCCAGGTTCTGGCAGTACCCCGAGGGCAGCATGGAAATTAGACCCAGGCAAGAAGGGCCCCTGCCCTGGACCCTGCACTCTAGACGAACCCACTCCGGCCCTTCTCCTGCCGCACCCCCTCCCATAGAGGGGCAGAAAGTTTGTGACAAGAGGACATGCCTACCCAAGGCCCATGCCCCTCCCCCAAACGCAGGACCCCAGAATTCCCTGCCCACAGGGCCCAGCGCCCAATCCCTCATCTGCCTGGGCCTGCCTCTGGTGTGCACATCGCGGGCTAAGGGGTGGCCAAGGGCAGCTGCTGCCAGGTGTGTGGATGAATCATGGACCAATGGCCTGAGGTGGCCACATGCGCTTCCCAAGGCTGTGGCTCAGGGAGGGGCTGGGGGTTGCCCTCCCCACGCGGACACATTCCAGAGCCTGATTTCAGGATGCCAAGTGTCCTCAAAGCAACCTGGCCTTGCAGGCTGTTGTAAAGGTATATCTGTCCGTGTAGAGGGCCAGAAATACTCTTTTTAGCAGCTTACCGGCTTGATGTACACGTTAAACACCTAGACATGAGTTACGTGGGCCTCCACTTGTACTTCGGCCCTGAGCCCCACCATGTTAGGGGTGAGCTTATCAGAAGCACCCGGTGCAGGGTCCCACACCACCACGCGTGCTTCCTCATCCTTGCTCTGAAGTTCACGACTTCCTTCCTCGGTGAGGCCCTCAAAGGGACATGAACCCCAAAACATCCAGATTGGGCCACCAGCTCCCTGAATCAGGGGCCAAGTCCTGAAGCTCATCTCTGGTTCCTTTCAGAGCCGGCTGTCCCAGCACCAAGCAGGTGACAGTAGGGGTGGTCCCAGGAGGCTGGGGGCCTGAGGGAAAGGAAGTAGTACGGTACTCACTGCCCAGATCCCATGACCAGGCTCTAACAGTTTCCCACGATCCTCAGGAACTCTGGGGACAGTGTAGCTGCTAGCACCCCTGATTTGCAGGTGAATTTATAGGACTTGCCCAAGGTCTCAGGTGGCTTGGCAGCCTCATCTCTGAGCCCAGAGCAGGTGTTCTTTGCACTTGAGTAGCCAGAGAAGTGAGGGGCATTTGTGGCAGGCTAGGGACAGGCAGAGAGCAAGACTGTGGGTCACAACTGGGGTGCCAGGTCCAGCCACCATGTGTGGACCCCATGCTCTGGCTGCCAGCCCTCTCAGTGGGGCTGAGGGGTGTCTGTGAAGCAGACCATGTACCAAATTCCCTCTCGGAGCCTCTCTCAGGCCCCGAGTCCTGTCACCAGACATAGAGAAACTCACATGTGTGAGAGCCCCAGGAGCCCAGGCATCTGGGAAATGAGCCTTTGAGACGGAGAAGAGATTAGGAATTCACCCAGCCACATACAAGGGACAGATGACATCATTGCCAAGCCTATATACCCTCAGCTCACGCCAGTGACCTCACTAGACTCACCACACAGTGTCGTCTCGGATGAGTCACTGTGCCTCCCATGGCCTCAGCTTCCCTACCTGTCAGTGGGGACCATGAGGGTGTCCTCTCCGTGAGGCTTTATGCACGAGGGTCATACCAGGTGGGTAACAACCAGCTCTGGGCTTGGCACCTGCTCACATCTTGTAGGGGGGTGGGGGGAGGGAGAGCTATGGACAAATGTTAGTTCCTTTTCCTGAATTTAACAAAGGTAGTTTCACTTTTCAGAGGAGAGGAAGGTAGGTAGATTCCTGAGAAACTGTAGGACAAAGGGGAAGATCCGCCCCCAGGCAAGCATCCAGCTCGGCTGATTCCTTAGCTGAGGCCATAAATGGAAGGAGTGGCCAGACTGAAGCTGTCAAAGCCAAAACCTGTCCCCTGAATTCTCATCCACCCTGGCCCCGCCCCTGCCTCCATGCCAGACATCCATTCCCTCCTGGGGCCTTGGCCCAAGCCCTGGAGGGGGTGCTGAGCACCTGGAGGCCCTCCCAGGCAGGGGACAGACATCTCAGGTCAGGCCACACTCGGCGAAGACTCCTCAGCACAGAGGTGTGCTGAGCAGCACCCAGAAGCCCCTGCCTAGACAGCTGGTCTCCCCAGGCAGATCCCACCTTGTCTGTGCCTAGGCCTCCCACCTGCTCTGCCCACCCTCCTTCTGCCTCTGTGTCGGCAGGTTGCCCTTCCTGGAAGCGGGGCCCTCCGAGGGCAGCGCCAGGCTGGGAGAAGGGCCTGCACCCTCCCGTTCAGGACGTGTTTTCAAAACATACCCCTGTTTTCTTTATGGTCGTCTTACCATCCACGGGATCTGTAAAAGGTAACTCAGCCACCTCCGCCTTTGCCCCGCCCTTCACTCCGAGCATGTTCCCCTCCCACAGCCCCCTCTCCTTCCTCCTCAGGTCTGAAGAGCCAAGTGGAGCAGGCAGGGGCCACCTCAGCCTTGTCCCAGAGAGGCTCCGGGAACTCGGTTCTCCCTGTCTCACCTACGCCTCAACCGCCCCCAACCTCCTGCTGCTGCCGATTAACATCAAACCCACTGCCCTCACATCCATCCTGTCACACAGGAGCCCCTAGCAGCCCCGCACCCACCTCCAGCCTCCGAGCTGTGCCTCCCCTGCCTCCATCACTACCCGCCTCCCCTTACCTGAGCTCTGACTACTGCCCCCAAACTCCACTCAGCTCACTGGCAGCCTCTCATGTCGCTTCTTTATGCCCGCATCAGACTCGACTCCAGCATGGGTCCATGCTGCTGACCACTTGTCCCTCCTCCTACAACACTCGCCCTCTAGGCTGTTGAGACCCCAGACCTCCACCCCAGCTGCCTGACTGCTCCTCCTACAGGCCCATCTCCGTTCTCCTTCCTTCTCAGGCACCACCTTCAGATGAGCCCCACCCCGAGCTCTGTCCCGGGCCTTTCCCCCTGGCTCCCCTCTCCCCAAGGACAGACCTCTCCCACCCCCAGCTCCCCTCCTCCTGCCCCCTCCTGGCCCTGCCTCCGGCTCCTCTCCTGACCAGGTAATCCTCGTGCCTGCTGGACACCTTTAGGATGACCCTGTGACAGGTGAAAAGACCCCTCTTTAAACCCCCACCTCTGAACCCTCCTGCTGTCTTTCCAGTTTCCAGTTTCGTCACTCTAATCAAGGAGAGATGGGATTTAGACTGGAATGTCTCCCGTCCACTGTGCTAGCTGATCACTTTGAAACTGGAATACCTCCTCTGCTTGGCGATTGTATTAACTGTCTTTTCCAGGCCATCCTGAAACTCGTTCCTGGGAATAATGTCCCAGGGATAACCGATTAAGCCAGAGGGTAGGCCGCAGACCCTGAGGGCCAACCGGCCTCTATGGTTCTGGGGTCTATTTTACAAACTAGTGCTTTTAATGGTATTAATCAAATCTGTCTCTCCTGGTCTAGGGACCACTGGAAAGCAGCTCAACCCAGCAAGAATTCCAAGCCAGGGAAGCCGGGATGGCTCAGTGGGTAAAGCACTCGTTTGCAGCCCTGAGGACCGAGGATCAAATCCCGGCTCCAGCCCATGTGGACCCACATGCTGAACTGGGCTGTGCCCCCAGTTCAGTTCTTGCCGGGGCCTATGTGGGAGGCTCCCGGCCCAGTTCCTGCCCTGCGCAGCCCTGCGCCCACCTGTGGAGTGAAACTATATGGAAAACTAATGTCAACTATGGAGACTGCTCTGGGCCCTCCCCCTTCTCTCTGTCTCTGTCTCTCTGTCTCTGTCTCTCTCTGTCAAAACCAATAAAAATAAATAAAATAAAATAAAATAAAAGAATTCCAACCCACCTGTTTGAAGAGCTGAGCGAGCCCTTCTGGATGGATCCCAGGAGCCTCCCTCCCTTTTGGCCCAGTTAGGGTGAGAGTTCCATGACTCCCCAACAAGCAGGGACAACAACCACATTGAGCAGGAAGTAGACTCAGCCCCTCAACTTCCCACAGAGACTTAAGGGGATCACATCTCTCAGGAGGAAGGCAGGCAGGCCGCTAGGATAGGGGGGTCTCGGGACGCCTCCCATAGAGCCCGCCTTGCCAGGGTGGTTGCCACCCTATTGTCAGGAGACCCTGCCCCAGAGTAAGCAACCATAGGAGGAGCTAGAAAGGAGAGATAGCTTAATGAACTGCCCATCAAAAGACCCCATGCCCCAAAGGAAAGGCACTGAAAACTGCTCAGCCTTAAAAACATCTTATTAAGTGAAATAAGTCAGAATGAAAGAATCAAGAAACATATGACCTCACTTATAGGTGGAATATAAAACTGAAAGGAACAAAAAAACAAAGACTCAGGGATACAATCAATAGTTTAGTGGTTACCTGAGGGTAAGGGGGGAGGTGAGTGGGAGAGATGGGGGGGGAGTAGGGAGGGGGCATCAAATATATGGTGATGAAAAGAGCTGATTCTGGGTGGTGAGCACGTAATGCAATGCATAGACAATGTCATGTAGAATTGTACACCTGGAAACTATGTAATTATTACTGACCAATGTCACCCCAATAAATTTAACAATCAAAAAAAAAGAATTCTTGGGAATTTATGGAGAGATAAGCATCTCATGAATAAGAAAAAAACAAAACTGCTCAGCCCCTCGTAATCCACGTTTGAGCCTCCTCTTCTTGTCTCAGGCCCTCTTCTACCTCTTGGGAGTGGACTTTCTCTACTTTTCTTCTCAATAAAGCTCTCTTTCACCCCTGTGCTTTGGTGTCTCGCTCACTCTGTTCAGGACGCCAAGAACCTGGACCAGCACCGAGGAGGACCCCATTCTCCTGGGACACTTGGGCCCTCACAGCTTGTCACCTCCCCGCAACCTGCCCTCCCTTTTCCCTCACTGTTGGCCCAAATGCTGAAACCAAGCATCACCTTTCACTCCCTCCCTCCTGGTCTCACCCAGTCTCAAGACATGAAAGGCCTTCTATGCTGCCCACACCCAAACACGCACCCAGCCCCCCTCTCCTCAGTTGTCCACTCTTCACTTGACATCACACAAACGTCTCAGGTGTCCCAGCTCCTGCCCCTCAGCCTGGATTCCCTTCCCCAGGAAGCTGCAAGACACCCCCACCACCACCACCCCTGGCACCTCCTGGTCCTCCTTCAAAGCCACCTTCTTATCTGTGGTCTGTCTCCAGCAGCTAGCATAAAAGCTGAGGGGACAGAGAGCCTCGTCTGCCCTGGTGACAGAGGCCAGCCTGATTCCCACAGCAGTGCCTGTCACCCAGTAGGCACGCAGTGAATTTGCTGCTTGGGTGAATGGGTGGATCTAGGGCTTCGCTTCTGCAGTGGCCACCCCCACCCCCACCAGGGCTTGTTTCTTCTACCTCAAAAGCTCTCGAGTCTCCACCTGAGTCCTCCCCATCCCGAAAGCCACTGCTTTCCCTCTTGGCCCACATTGCTTCTTGTCTGGTTTGCTGTGACAGCCTCCGGATAGTCCCTTGCCTCCCCCAGCCTCTCTAGGATACCCGCCTCCAGCCAATGAGCAAAATGATGGAGGGCTGGGCACAAAAGCCAGAGGGGTTGGCTTCTTTCTCTGGCTCTGCCACTTAACAGCGATGTGACTTTGTGCTGGTTCCATTCCCTCATGTGTGAGTTTGGGGTGATGAAAGCACCTCCCTCATGGGGCCGGGAGGTATGATGAGACAATGCACATGAAGCACAGGATGCATGTGGTGATGGCTTCACAGTTGCCTGATCTTATGACCACAAAGCCAATCAGCACCTGCTAAGCACTTCAGTTTCTTCTGAGTCAGGGGGCCCTCACCAGCTGGTCTCTCTCTCACTAACCTGGCCTGTTTCTCCATTCCGGTCACTGAGCTCCCCAGTTCACTGAGCCAGCCACACTGCTTTCGACCCGGCCGGGGCATGAGCCACTCCTTGCTCTTCCTGGACTTGTACTTGCTTTTTGACTTGACAAAAACCCCGGAGCTTTTCTGCACAGTCATACATAGAAAGCTTCCACGGTCTTTTTTAGTGCTGTGTAGTATTCCACCACAAGGCTCTATCGTAGACTAAGCCAGTCCCATGTGGATGGGTGCAGAGGATGTTTCCAATCTTTTGCTTTCACAAACCTTGTGGATGTGTCACATGCATGCAGGTGGTGCTGGAAGACAGATGCCCAGAAGTGGGGTCGAAGGTGACTAGCAAGGAGTGGTATGTCGCTTTCTGTGGCCTCGCTGACTCAGTGAGCACCCAGCAGAATCTGGATGACTACAATTTCATGCCCTCCCCTCCATAGGGCCCGCGCCCAGGAAGGGACTGAGGGAAGCCCTGAGGAGACAGCCACTGCTCGGATGGCCCATGCGGGTCGCCTCCCACCAGCCCTTACAGAGGCAGAGCCGAGCCTGCTGCCCTCAGCCACAAGGGGCAGGTAGCCCAGGCCAGTTCCGTGCAGGAGGCCCCCCTACACAGATGTGCCCGGCCTAGAGGGTCCCAGCTCTCCACCCTTCTGGCTCCAGGGTGAGCTCCTGCTCCTTGCCTGAGCCCTTGCGGTCCTTTGTGCACCACCCCGCCTCCTGCCGGCCCTCCTGTCCCCACATCACCACTGCTCCCCAGTCAGCCATATGGCAGCACTGGCTGCTCCCCAGCTGGGCATGACACCCTACCTCCGTGCCTCTGACCACGCCGTTCCTCTCCCCTCCTCCTTTGCCCAGCCAGCCCCACTTTCTCACAAAGGCAGAATGCAAGAATCCTTTGGGCCAGCTGAAGCAGTACCTACTGTACTAACAGTACCGTGCTGGTTTCAATGCCCCCTCCCTGGGTTCGTCCCCAAGGCACGGACGGTGATGTCCTGGTGTCTGTTCTCAGCGTGGCACAGGCCTGGCTAGGCCAGCCTACAAGCTTATACCTGGGCAACTGAGCTGCCCAGGGAGTTCCAACCACACTGAGCCCCTGGCGTTGCCCAAATCCCCCACCCCACAGTGCCACACACCAGGGCAGCCCCAAGGAAAGGCCAGGCCCTCAGAGGCCCCTTGCTGGAGATCTAAGAATTGCCCCTGAAGCCCCACCGGCGCTCCATGATGGGGAAGTGAGGACTTGGGGAGGTCAGGGTGGCGGGGGATGCTCCAAGCACATCACCGTCTGGACTTCCCCCCATGACTTCAGTTCTACTCGCATTTCACAGCCGCTGTGGGACAGACCTGGGGGCTGCCAGGGAACCAGGTCAAAAGATAACTCAGCCTGAGTGAGCTGAGCCCCAAGGTGGGGGAAGAGGAGGCGTGGGGGAGGGGGGAGACAAGAGGGCAGGTTGTAGGCTTGAGAGACAGGTAGCTCCCGGGACCTCTACCTGCCAGGGTCAACGATGGGGAAGGGGAGAGACCAAGGCAGGCCTGAGTGCTCTCTGCCAGTGCCCAGGGTCCCCAAAGGATGTCCCTCAACCCTAGAGACACCCAAGTGAACCAGAGACGTGGACACAGTCTAGACACCTCCCCCACAAGGCCACAAAGGCTCCTGACTAGCCCAAGGGTGGCCCGAAGCCTCCACTTGGAACCCTCTCCGTGAACCTCAGAGCTCATCCCATGTGGCCTAGAAAGTGTTCTTCCGGGCTCGGGCAGAGCCCGGGGCTGCCAGCCCACCCACATGCACACCCCCAGGCCAGCTGCTCTCTCCTGTCTGTACCCCATTGGTGCTACCACCACCACGTCCTCGTCCAGTGCCTTGAGCATGCTGGTCACAGGAAGACTGGGTGTCCCCTCCTGTCCAGGAGGCCGAGGGGCTGCATCGCTGCCTGCCCCCCCCACCCCCACCCCACCCCCCACACACAGCACCTGATAAGGCCAGGGTAACTGGGGCCCTGTGAGTCACCGAGAGTGTGTAAGTGAGGTGCTGAGCCCATTTCAACTTAGTATGAGTTCACTGAACAAGCATTCCCCAAGCCTGCTTTTGTGGCCAATCGCCACTGCACTGGAAGCTCCAAGCTCCGAGACGTGGAAGCAGGAGAGGCCAGCGACAGTGCCAGCCAGCCAGGCCCCTATCCTCCCAGGATGGACCCAGCCAGGCCTCCAGCCCCCTCCCTCAGACTGTGGCACCGGCAGGGGCAGGAGGGCAGACAGAGGGAGGGGGCTCACTGACCGGTGTTGAGCTCATCTACCCACCCCCACCCTAGGGATCAAGATGGGTTTGACTAAGAATCATCCTACCCCCACCAAACCCACTCCCAACCTCAGATTCTCAAGGGGAAAGTGAGGCAGAACTGAAACCGAACAGAAGGGAACATGGTTAGAGCAGGCCCCAGGGGCACCTACCGCTCCCCCCTCCCCCCACACACCCCTGCTCCTCAGCTTGGGAAACTCTTTGAAGCTTGGCTTCTTTTAGCTTCCTGCCACCTCCCCTTCCCTGCCCAGCTGCATGCTACCCCAGGCCTCCCGCACCCCATCAGAACTAGAAGTACCCCAGGCTGGGGTCTGGAGAGGCGGGCTCGGGCCTTCTAGAGTGACCTGTGGCGAATCATTCCCCCTCTGAGTCTCAGCTTCCTCACCTGGCTTGGGCTGCTGGCATGTGACCTGGGGGTGAGACCTCAAAGCAAAAAATGGGCTGTCATGGCGAATTCCTGGCAAGGAGGGGGCTTCTCAGGTGGCAATGCTTGGCACCTGGACCACCACCCCTCCCAGGGCCATGGGTGCTGGGAGGGGGCACGGGAGGGGCGGAGAGCACAGCATGAATACTGCCTCTTCTGAAGTCTGCCCTGCCTCGCTCTCGGCTACGACCCCCATGAGCCATCCTGCGCTCCACTCATCCGCAGCTGCCTGGTCGTCTGTCTGTGCGCCCTGACCCTGCTAGGTGGCCCGAGTCTTCGTCCCTCTGCATCCCCTACCCCAAGCACAGGCCTCAAATCCAGCAGGTACTGAACAAAACACGTGCGGGAAGAACAAAGGCTCAGAAAGTAACAAGTGTTGGTGAGGAGGTGGAGAAACTGAAGCCACCCGCAATGGGAATGTGAAGTGATATGACTACCGTGGAAAGCAGTGCACTAGTTCTGCAGAGCTAAACACAAAATCACCATGATGCCACAATTCCACTCCCAGGTTGATAGATACCCAAAGGAGCTGAAAGCACAGAAACATGTATACCGTGTTTATACAGCATTACTCACAATAACTACAAAGTGAAAAGAGCCTCAGTGACCCTGAGCAGTGAATGGATAAACAAAATGTGGCTTATCCACACGATACAATGTTATTTGTCAATAAAAAGACTGGAAGTAGTGACACACACTCCAACATGGATGAACCTTGAAAACACTGTGGTAAGTGAAAGAAACCCAAACACGAAGACCACATACTGTGTGATTCCACTCATATTAAATGTTCAGAATGGGGGGGTGCTGCCGGGAGAGCTCAGCGGGTTGAATGTTCGTCTTGCAGCCCCGGGGTCTGAGGATCAAATCCCAGCCCTGGCCCGTGTGGACCCATATGCTGAACTGGGGTGTGCTTCCCACATAGGAGGCCCCCAGTTCAGTTCTCACTCCCCCAGTTCTGCCCCTGGCTCGAGGGGGCGTTCTTCCCATGTGGGAGGCCCTCGCCCAGTTCCCGCCCTGCAAGGGCCCCCCTGCCCACCTGCGTGGAATGAAATTATGTTGAAAACTAATGATGCACAACTATAGAGATTGCTCTGGGCCCTCCCCTTCTCTCTGTCTCTGTCACTCCATCAAAAAAAACCAAAAAAACAAAAAAATAAATCTTAAAAAACAAGAAAATAAAGGGGAATGCTAGGAAAGCTCAACAGGCTGAGCACTTGCCTTGCAATCACTAGGTCTGGGGATCGAATCCTGGCCCATGCAAAACCACGTGCTGAACTGGGGTGCACCTCCCAGAGGGAGGCCCCTAGTTTGGTTCCTGCCTCATGTGGCCCCACATCCACCTGTGTGGAATGAAACTATGTCACAACTAATGACATACAATTATGGAGACTGCTCTGGGCCCCGGCCAGTGCAGACCCACATGCTGAACTGGGGAGTGCCCCCAGATCGGTTCTCACCGGGGCGAGACCCTGGCCCAGTTCCTGCCCTGTGCAGCCCTGCCCACCTGTGGAATGAAACTATGTGGAAAAACCGATGATGTGCAACTATGGACTGTTCTGGGCCCTCCCCCTTCTCTATGTGTCTGTCTCTGTCTCTCTCTCTCTCTGTCAAAAACAATAAAAATAAGTCTTTAAAAAAAAAGAAAGAAAGACAGGCAGACAAACTGCGTCCCTAGAAGGAAGAGTTGGAAGGCCAGACCTGTCTGGCTGGCTGGCTGGCTTGTTTTTTCTGTCTCTGAAAACACCACCCTACAGGGGCCATTGTCTGACTCAGGGAGGACCCACCCAACCCCCAGAATCAGCCTGTGAGGAGTAGGTGGCAAAGGAGGGGCCCGGAGGAAACCCAGTGGGCCTTGTAGTAGGAAGGAGCCCTCTGTGTCCTCAGCTTCAGAGCAAAGGGGTCTTGAGGTCCGGCTGTAGTCTCGGCCTGTCGCCATGGCCTCCCCCAGGGACATTTAGCCCCCAGCTCCCCCGAGGCAGGGTGCCCGTTCCATCAGGCTTCCTCCCCGCAGCCAGCTCAGCCCGGGGCTTCCTGTGGTGTAGTTGTCCTTCAGCTTCTCCATCAGCAGCATGTCTCACAGAGCCTGGGGTACCTTCAAAGGCCTCGTTGGCAAACACTGTATAGACTGACAGTTGGGAAGTTCTTCCTTTGGTCTGGCTCCAGGGTCTGTCTTGGAAACAGCAGTGGGCAAGATGTTTGCACTGAGTCAGCCTGATTCAGCTTTCCTCAGCTGCAGGCCCCCCGGGGGTCCTAGCCCGGAATGCTCGCTTCACAGTGATGGAACAGGACGTGGGCTCCCTGCAGCCCACAAAGCAGCTGTCCCCGGAGATAGTTCTAGCGGGAGCCAGTGAGAGAAGAAGGCTGTCCCCCACCAGCACCCAGCGGCAGTGCCCCGGCCAGAACGGAGCGCTGGCCCACCACCCAGCCTGCCTGTGGTCCCTAAGTGGATGGATGGGCGGGTGGCCCTCCCCTGCTGACCTATCCCGGCCTCCCCCCGAACCTCAGTTTCTGGAGGACAAAGAATAGATGTATATTTTTTGCTGCAGGATTTTGATAAGCTGATTATGCTCTCTGAACTTCAGTTTCTTTAACCCTAAAAGGAAATGACATAGTATGAACCTCATCGGGCCGGTGAGAAAATTCACTAAAAGAATGCGTGTAGAACTGTCCAGCATGCACGTGATGCACGGTGTATGGTCACCACTGTCACTATTCATGGTTTTGTGCGCGTGGTCTTGCCCAGTGAAGCAGAGCCAGGCTGATCAATGCCCCTCTCTGGCAAAGAGGGTGGAGCTAAGTCCCGCCTTTCAGAAAGCCCCGTGGGCTCCTGCTGGGTGAGCCTCAGCCTCTGCAGGGGCTTTAGCGCCTGGCTCAGCAGGGAGGGGGACCCCTTCCCAGGTTCCCAGCTCTGGCTACTTCTGCCTGTCACGTGCTTCCTCCATGCAGAACCTGCACCTAATAGGTGCTCAGTTAGTGCGCTGATCTGGACAGACAGCAGGCCCATGTGCTGTGGAGTGGACAGAGGCAGGCTCTGGGGACTACCCAAGCCCAGATGCCAGGGCAGGACAGATGCTTGGTGACAGGACTCCAGGGGCTTCCTGTCTGCACAACCCCCCACCCAATCCCCACCCCGTGGGAATCACTTTGAAAGTATGGGTATTCCAGGAAAGCCTAGAGCTGCCCAGGAAGTACTCGTACCTGGTGGGGCCCCATCCGGCCCATTGTCCTGAAAGTACAGGAACAGAGGCCTATGTCACCATGACTTCCCCTGGGGACATCTAGCCCCCAGCTCTCCCGGGTGGGGCACATGTTCTGGCAGGCTTCCTCCCTGCAGCTAGCTCACCCTGGGGCTTCCTGTGGTCTAGACATTCTCTGTCCCAGCTCCCAGGTGGGTCATAGGGCATCTCCGCAGGACCACAGGGAAGGGGTATCAAGTGGGGCCTGGGCCAGGGGCCCCCTGGACCAGTGCATTATTAACTCCACAACACAGCTTCATGCCCCACGCTCCCTGCTCACCTCCGGAGCTCGCTCTCTGTCCCCGTAGGCCAATGTTGGTCAGCAACCCCACTAGATTCCCCTGATGGCAGTGGGGGTCCCAGCCTAGGCCTTCAAACTCTCAGTTGCCAGTGCCAGGGAGGGAGGGACAGCCTGGCCCTCAGCTGTGGGTTTGCCCTGAGTCGTGGACACAGCAAGAGTCTCATGGCCCTTCTCTGAGTATGTGAACAGGACTCCAGGAGGGAGTGCTCTGTGCCCAGTAAATGTGTCCACACGTATGCACACCTGTGTGTGTGCATGTGCGAGCAGGTCACGTGTGGGATCCTATGTGCCTGCATGCTGTGATACATGCTCATTTCATGTGAGCGAACACAGGAAATCAAGTCACAGACAGTCAGGAATGAAAAGAAACGCGGCTAAGACACAGAGCGAACAGAAAGGCATGGAGGCGGGAAATGCGGGATAGCTCAGCGGCTGAGCGCTTGCCTTACAATCTTGAAGTCTGAGTTGGGTTTTTTTTTAAGATTTATTTCATTGTTTTTTGACAGAGACAGAGAGAGACAGAGACAGAGAGAAGGGGGGAGGGCCCAGAGCAGTCTCCATAGTTGACGGCATTAGTTTTTGACATGGTTTCGTTCCACACAGGTGGGCGGGGGCAGTGCAGGGTGGGAACTGGGCTGGGGGCCTCCCGCATGGGAAGCACACCCCAGTTCAGCACGTGGGTCCACACAGACCAGGGCCAGAATTCGATCCTCAGTCCCCGGGGCTGCAAAGTGAGCGCTTAACCCGCTGAGCCATCCCGGCTGCCCCGAGGTCTGGGGTTTGAGTCCCAGCCCTGGCCCCACAATCCCACGTGCTGAACTGTGGTGCAACTGGTAACCAACAGACGGCTCCGCGGTGAAGGTTCTGTCCCTTCTCCCACTTGGGAGGCCTCTGATTCAGTTCCTGTGGCCCCACACCCAGCTGTGTGGAATGAAACCGTGTCACAACTAATGATCCACAACTAGGGAGACTGTTCTGGGCCTTTCCCCCTCTCCCACCTTCTCTGTCTCTCTCTCCTCTCAAACAATAAGGTAAATCTTGAAAAAAAGAAGAAGAAAGGAAGGGAGGAAGGGAGGGAGGAAAAGAAAGGCAGGCATGGAGACAGAGAGCCCCTAGTTCCAGGACGGAGGGCCCTCCTCCCATGACACTGTGTTTCCACTCCTGGCCGGGTGGGTCTGCAGGGGTGAGTAAGCAGCAGGTGGAGTCCAAAGGGGACCTATCAGGTCCGGACGTCAACAGGTCCACACCTCCTCACTCCCAGGGCCAGTCTGGGCTTCCTCCAAAAGCTACAGTTCCCTCAAGCTGAGCAATGAGTCTAGGGTCCCAAGGACATTAGCAGGGTGCCGCAGAGCTGCGGGTGTCTGTGAGCTGGGGTAGAGGAGCCCTGTGACAGCCCCCAGAGCCAGAAACAAATGTCCCGAGATGGTCTGGCTCCTCAGTGACCAACACTGAGGAGGGCTTCCATCTTCTGGGAAATGAGGGGCGCGGTGAGGGTGAGAAAATAGCAAGAATCTAAAACCCTCCCCAACATCTTCACCTCAGCCTAGTGGCTAGCTCACACACCCCCTGCTTTCTTGGGGGCGGGGGCAGGGTGGGGGCAGGGAGAGTCCAGGGTTCTAGGCTAAGCTCTGAAGGGCCAGGTGGCTCTGGGCAGGAAGCTCCCTCCCGCAGCCTCACCCCCCTAGCTGGGGGACTGTAATGCCCAGAGGGCTGTGGCCAGCCTAGCAGGAAATGTTGGGGCAAGAAGGGACTTTAGTAATAGGACTCCCAGCACCAGCTGTAGAAAGAAGCACCCCATGAGCTCAGCATTTCCTCCAAAGTCGCCCCCAGAAGAGGAAAATGTGGCTTCCACTGCCCCCACTTTTTGCAGCTGGGACCAGGCTCAGCTCAGAGAGGGGAAACCGTCATGGGCCAACAGTGTCACCTGTGCGCTCACCAGGAAGTCCCTCCACAGAGTGGGCCCCCAAATCTCACTCAGCAGGATGTGCCCCCAACAGTGATGGCCCAACCTCAGGGCAAGGGGATGGGTCCTAGCTGGGCACAAGGATTTGGAGGTTCTGGTCCCAGCTCTGTCAGAAGCTCCACGCTGCCTTGAGGACTTTCTGCCTGTGGGCTTCAGTGGGCAGCCTGTGTGCCCACCCGCAAGCCCCAGAGCTCAGATCCGGAAGGTGCCAGGGCTTCCCACAAGTCAGAGCTGTGCACGGCCCAAAGTGGGGAGCCCTGGCTCTGTGAGCTCCTCGCTACGCTTTACAGGTGGTGCGGCCAGAATGGCGACAGCCTGACCATTGGCAGGGGCGGATCTGCCCATGAAGTAGGACAAAGATGCCTGTAGGAGCCATGCCTGGGGGTAGGAGCCAGCAGCCTGCCCCACTGCCTTCCAGCCTGTGCCTAGCCCAGCACTCTGTCTTCTTCAACCAGCCCTTCCAAACTGCTCACCCTCTCTCACGTGCTCTGGTCCCTCACACCCTTGGCTATGCACGTGCTACTTTCACTGCCTAGAACTCCTCACCCTGCCTCTGTGTCTGCCTAACATTGCCTCAAGAATAGGATGCAGGGGAAGCCGGGATGGCTCAGAGGTTTAAGCGCTCACTTCGCAGCCGCAGGGTCCAGGGATCAAGTCCTGGTCGCAGCCCCAGCCTCAGACCATGCGGACCCATATGCTGAACTGGGGTGAGCTTCCCATGTGGGAGGCCCCCCGGCCTGGTTCCTGCGCAGCTCCACACCCACTTGTGGGGAATGAAACTATGTCGAAAACTTATGACATACAGCTATGGAGACTGCTCTGGGCCCTCCCCCTTCTCTCTCTCTCTCTGAAACAATAAAAATTAAAATCTTAAAAAGAATGGGATAGCGGACAGAGCATGGGGTTTGGAGGACCAGGGGCACAGTCAGGGCACAGTCTGCTTGGGAGGGTAGGACAGCCAGCAGACCCTCAGCAGGCCTGACAGCAGGAGTGCTGAGCACAGGGTCCCCAGGGACCAGTATGGGACAGAGGGTGAGGGAGGAGTCGGGGGTCAGTAGCTGGGGCTGACCATGCAGACAGTCTGGGCTGCGGAGGAGTTGCCGGCACAGGACCCGACTTGGCCCAGGGCAGCTGCAGAGGAGGCTGGGACTGCAGACTATTTTTAGTCACCTGCTAGATATGAGAGACAAGGATGCTCTGGGCCACAGCCCATGCTCATGGGGAAAACAAAGGTGGCCTCGGTTCCCCCTGAAGCTCAAGGTCTCCAGAGCTTCCTCACTTGTCCCCAGGGACCAGGGTCTGGGGTCAGGATGTGAACTGGAAGTATCCCCAGCACCCCCAGACATGCAAACGCCCATGAGATGTCATTTCCATATCATTTGCACAATGCCCTGCTTCCTCAGAGGAAGGAACACAAAGTCCCCTTTCTGAGAACCCTCAGGGGAGCAGTGCATTCACCTGAGTCCACCTCCAGCTGCCCCTCCTGGGTAGTAGGAGAGTCCCAAGAGAGTGGTAACAGCTCTAAAATCGAAAGCACACACCGGGGATTTTAGCACCATGCTGGAGCAACCCATAGGCTCAGGGTCGCAAATACAGTCCACGTGACCAACTGTGGGGGGGATTCCCTGAGAGCAGTGTTGATGAGGATTCATGCATTCATTCCACAAATAATTACTGAGTACCTACTATGTGACAGGCACTATTTAGGTGCTGGCGATTTAGCTTTGAACAAAAAAGAGAAAATCTTCCGCCATTGTGGAATGGTTTTCTATATCAGTGCTAGCCAATAGAAATATATGTGAGCCACACAGATAATTTAAAATATTCTCATAGCCACGTTAAATAAAAGGGAAAAGAGACAACTGAGATTAACTTTTACAATATTTAACTCAATATACCGAAAACATGTTCATTTCCCTGTGTAATCAATATAGCAACTTACTGATAAGATAAATTCTTGGGATGTCGGGATAGCTCAGCAGGTTGAACACTTGCCTTGCAACTGCGAGGTCCAAGGATCGAGTCCCGGCCCCGGCCCATGAAAACCCACCTGCTGAACTGCGGTGCAGCCGGTAACCACCAGGATGGCAGCGCAGGTTCTCGCCTCCCATGCGGGAGGCCCCAGGTTCGGTTCTTGCCCCACGTGGCCCCACATCCACCCGTGTGGAATGAAACCATGTCACAGTGAATGGTGTACAGCTACATTCCCTCTTCTCTCTCTCTCTCTCCCTCTCTCACACCTTCTCTCAAACAATAAAATAAATCTCTTTTCAAAAAAGAGAAATTCTTTTTTCATATTATATCTTCAAAATCAAGTATGTCATATTTACAGCACATCTCACTTCAGATGAGTCACATTTGAAGTCCTTAGTCACCCTTGGAGAATGCAGTGCTAGAGGAAATTGTTCATCTGAGTCAGGAGAAAGACATGATCATTGATTAGTGATGTCTGCTACAGGCACGGGCGGGTTTGGGAGCTCAATAAAGTTGTAGGTCATGTGTTCACCCACCTGTTACAGGCCTAACTCCAAGTATGTGTTCACTTCTACCTAAGGCCTTCTGAACCCACTTTTAAAAAATATTTATTTTATTGTTTGAGAAGGATGAGAGACAGAGACAAGGGGGAGGGCCCAGAGCAGTCTCCATAGTTGTACATCATTAGTTGTGACATAGTTTCATTCCACGCAGGTGGGTGTGAGCCAGGGGCCTCCTACGGTGAGAATCTTTGCCTCCAACCCCGCGGTTACCAGATGCACCACAGTCTAGCACATGGGGATGCATGGGCCGGAGCCATGAATCAAACCCTCGACCGGGGCCATGAATTGAACCCCCGACCCCGTGATTACAAAGCACGCACTCAACCGCTGAGCTATTCCAGCATCCTAACCTTGCCCAGCCTGAAAAAGCGGCCAGTCTGATCTCTGGGGCTTTAATCAGGTGAGTGTCCAGGAGTTCTGGCCTTTGCACCGTCCTCCAGAAAGCCACCAGCACACTAAACAGGGCAAGTGCTTCACGGCTGCGGTCGCATGTCCTTTCCCTCACTCTGGCAATGTGGGCTTTGTTTTCATTTTCTTTTCAAGGCCTCTTCCTCACAAAGTTAATCACCACTAACATAAAAGTGTTTCCTGAGCCAGTTAGCCATTCTAGCCCCATTCCACCAGCCCACATCCGCAGATCTGCCCTCCTCAACCCTTGCCAGACTCTCCACTTGCATTTTCAGACAATGAGGTTAAAATTGGGTTCTGCCCGCAGCGGAAATGCCTGGAGGTGGGGCCGGGGGCTTGAAGTGAGGCCGGCAGGGATGCGGTGTGAGAAAATATGGATCTCAGGCCTTATTTTCATTATTATCGTCCACCCCCTGCTGCTCAAAACTCTTCAATGGCTCCCTAGGACCTGTAAGAGAGGGAGGTCCGGGGCCTCAGATTCCAGAAGCCGGCACAGACTTTTCAGTCTCACTGCCAAGTACTCTCCCTCTTTCATCTGGTATTGCAGGCCCTGTTCTATGTGCTAGAGATGCAGCTGCGACCAAACAGGCAAGTCCCTGCCTTCCTCCAGGCAAGCCTGTAACACCCCGGGCCTCACACACCTCCAGTGCTGCTCCCTCTTCTGTTCTGCTGTGACTTCTCCGCCTGGGGGGTTCCTGCTCATCCTCAGAGGACTACCAAAGCTGTCTCTGAGCCACGGCCCTCTGGGCTGGGTACCCGTTCACCTAGGACCCTCACATAGTTAGACAGTCACCATCCAGCCCTATGCCTGCCTCCCCCACCAGGTGGTAAGGGGCTGTTCTTTCCACTGCCGGGACCCCAGGACCTGATTCCCTAAAGCAGCATGTCCCCCCAGCTCGGGGCTCAGCAGGAGCGGCATGGGGAGCAGACAGCAGCGTCCAG
Organism: Craseonycteris thonglongyai; assembly: GCA_004027555.1. Classification (NCBI taxonomy): domain Eukaryota; kingdom Metazoa; phylum Chordata; class Mammalia; order Chiroptera; family Craseonycteridae; genus Craseonycteris; species Craseonycteris thonglongyai. The sequence goes on from PVKE010004757.1 coordinate 38,543, forward strand.
CACACCTCTGCCTGGGAACATCCTGCCGGCGTTCCAGGAAAAAGACACAGGAGCCATGTTCCTGGCAAGGGCCGGTGGAGGACTGAGGGGAGTCAGGCTGAGAAGGCGGGGTGCAGTGTGCTGTCATGGCTGGGCCAGCACACATGCAGGGGGCTGTGAAAAGGCTCACAGAGTGGGAAGAGGAGGCAGGGGCCATCCCTCAAGGTAGATAGCATGGCAGGATAGACTGACAGAGGTAAACCTTCGGAGCCCTTTAGATTCATGGAGGGGAGGGAGACATTAAAGTCTCCCACTCAAGAAGCCGATGTTGGTGCCACCGTGTATGCATCTGCACGCCCCCAGGGCCCAGCTTAAAGGCCCTGCACTCACGCTGCCCAAGGCCAGCTGTGTTGATGGTTCATCAGGGGACAGCCCAGCCTGGCCCATCCCCCTGGCTCATTGACAGGGATTTGCATGGGCTCATGTCACACCTGCATGCGCACCCTGGACAGTCCGGCCTCTCCTGGTGCCTCCGTAGAGACAAAGGACTGTGTCCCCTCCCTCAAGTCCCCAGCTGTAGGCCCACGGGCACCAAGAGCATCCCTGCAGAAAAGAGGGAGCCTGCTGAGGTCCAGAGAAGGCCGGCATGGCTCCTGGAACCACGTCTTCTGCCCTTACTCTTCGGAGGGGCTCACTGCACAGGGAGCTGGGGAGCCTAGAGCTGCTGCTGGGAAAACTTAGACTCTGCACTCCTTCCAAGACAAAGTGAACTGGTCTTAGAACCCAGACCAGTGTGCCAGAAGAGACGGCCCAGAGCCCTTACTCTGACACACAAGAATGAGGTTTAGGAAAGGAGAGGTCTGCCCAGGATCATGAAGGGCGATGGTGGCCCAGACTCTCTGCCCCCCAGCCCAGAGCTCTTCCAGGTCCCCCAGACTCCCAGAGTCCTGGCCTGAGCACCAGCCTGGTCACCCTAGGAGGGCTGGGTGTGGGAGAGGCAAGAAGCAGGCAGTCTTCAGCATAGAAGGGGCTGGCCCCGGAGAGCACAGGGCAGACAAGGGGAGTGCGGTGGATGGGGGCAGTCCTAGTCCTATGGAGTCTGCCAGAGTTGCCCAGAAGCTGGGCTCAGGCTCGGGGAGAGAGCTGTCCCAAGTTCCACTGCCACGTCTGCTCTCCGGCAGTTACTGCTCAGGAAAATCTCCCAGCAAACCCCAAAGGCAAGGGTCCCTGCTGCAAGGGGCAGGCAGAAGGGAAGGAGAAAAGGCATTGGGAGCCTATTCACACCCCCACCCCCACTCTTTTTCCCTAGTCCTGCCCACCCATCCCCCTTGAATAGCCTTTAACTGCCCTCCCTAGCTCCCACCCCAGCCTCAGGGGCCCCTTTTCTCACATCCTTCTGGGTTCTAAACATCTATTTGCTTTACCTTTCAGGGAATGCAAGTTTCTAAGGCACAAATCCCACCCCAGACCTGTCACTTCCCTGGGGTTGACAGGACAAGCTACAGGCTGCAAACCCTGCCAGCTGTCCCCTCTGCAAGTAGACCCACCCTGCCCTGCCCACTATCCCCCCTGCCCTGCCCGTTGGGACCACTGAAGCCACCCTGCCTGCGGCCCTCCAGTCTCCTGCACACAACGTCTAGCACCTCAGGCTTACCCCATGGGGTCTTATCTGATTAGCTCTCCCTGCAATGGGGAACCACAGGATGTGGAGGCTGGGAAGCCAGAAGGCCAGCTCCTGAGGTGAGGGGAGAAGGTGTGGTCCAGGAGCTGTCTGGGCTCCAGGGTCAAAGGTGGCCCAGGCAGTGCTCTGCTCAGCCTGTCTTCCCCCCTGAGGCTCTGAGGAGAGGGCCAGTGGGACCGTGAGGTGCTCACACAGGCATAAGCAGGAGCTCACCCTCACCCCCGGACCGGAATGCCTTTGCAGGGAAGGAACAGGCACAGATAAATAAATACTTTGTTTATTAGTAATATATTACATCATTAAAGTGCATTGACCAGGGATGCAGGGGCCAAAGCTGGAAGGCCGCCGGCCCCAGGCCCTGCCCTGGGCTGGCCAGACACCCGAGAAGGCCCAGCTCCCTGCTGAAATCCACGGACAGGGTTGCGGCAGCCATCCACCCGGACAGCTCAGCCCAGGCCGTCCCCACTGGAATTCACAGTTTAGCCTAAGTTATAACGTGTCCTGAGCTGAAGGTGGGAGGCTAGGAGTATGGAAGCACAGCCCCTGGGGAAGGGGGCTGAGGGGAGGGGACAGCACCCCCACCCCCCAACCCTCAATGCCAAGGGCAGAGTCCTGAAACCTCCCCCTGAGGACCTGACTCCTAAGTGAACCTGTGAACCTAGGGCTCAGTTTTCTCCTTCATTCTTCCGTCTCCCTCACCCCACCCCCTCCCATAAGCACCCCCACACTGGGCGGGGGGCTTGGACAGTGTCCCCCTCAGCCTGGGCTCCTGGGGCAGAGCCAGCTCATGCCATCTTCTCGAACCATGCCAGTACATCCCCAGACTCTTATCCCATCCCCCGGAGCCTCAGACTGGGACCCCCCTATGACCCCTTCCCAGCCCTCCCTCTCCCACCCCAACCCCAGTATGTAATTTTGGTATTTTCATACAGATGCAGTCGGAAGTAGCTATACATGAAATAAGGCTAACATAAAAATAGAGCTTTTTCCGTCCTTCCGTCCGGAAAGCAAACATCCTTCAATAAACATGCAAGGAGGCTGCCTTGGTGGGACCCAGGGCCAGCGCGGGGGCCGCGGAGGGCGGGCGAGGGCAGCCCTGGGCCTGCAGAAACACCAGCCACCCCTGGCCCTGACAGGAGGCAGGATGAGGGACCAGCTGGGGATAGAGCCTCCAGAAAGACTCAGACCTCAGCCTGAAGGTCCAGAGACGGGCTCCCGGCTCCCCTTCCCCAGCCCCTCTCTGGCCCGGCTCAGTGCATTTACTTGCGTTTGAGGCAGAGTTTTTGAAACATAGTCTCCAGAAGATAAAGTCCTGGGTCACCGGTGCCCTAGTTTCACAGCTGGCCCCTTCATGCTCGCCGCCCACTGCCCTTGCCGACCCCAGCCGGGCCCAGCAGCTGCCTGCCACCCGCCAGCTCCAGGACACAGCGGTGGGCGAGGAAGTCCCGGGCTCGGCGGCTCTGAGTGACACCTGTCCGGAGCCCTGGAGCTGAAGCTCGCAGCATGCTGAGCCCCAGGAGCCCTAGTGGGCCAGCAGGCCCAGAGCGAGTGTGGGCAGGACCCCGAGCCACAGGGAGGCTGCCAGGGCTCGGGAGCGGCCCAGCAGGTGCTCGGCCTTGGCCTCATCCTCCGACAGCAGCTGCCAGTGCTGAGCCTTGCGGAGGTAGGAGCCCTCCTGGGCCTCGCAGTAGTAGTGGCCGTACTGGCCGTCCGTGAGGTTCTCGATGAACAGGATGCAGTTGGGGCTCTGGTGGCCAGGCTCGCAGCTCTGCTCCACCTTGTTCCCGTGGCGCCACCAGTAGGTAGCGTGGCGGGACTCCATGGGGCAGCTCAGGTAGTAGCGAGAGTTCCGGGCCAGGGACACTTTCTGCAATGGGGCCTCCTCTAGAGGGGAGGGAAAGGCAGTGTGAGGAGGGGCCTGGGGCTCCCAGCACAGGCTGTGTCCTCCCCCGGCTACTGACGGGGCCTCCAAGGCCGAGGCTTCCACATGAACAGGGGGAAGCAAGGGCCCAGTTCCCTTCCTCTCAATCCACACCTCTCACAACCACCCCCAACCAAGGGGTCTCCCTCCATAGGATCTGCCTGGGGCCCCCCGGACCAGACCACATTCCCCCTGGCCGGGGCCATCAGGGTGTGGCTGCACAGCCCCCATGAAACCGGGACCTCAGGCAGGACCAGACCAGTACCTGGCTTCGGGTCGGGGCACTGCTTGTGTGGCTCGACGGGGTTAATGGACTGCAGCACTGGCCTAGAGTTGGGAGGAGAGGCTAAGTAGACAGGAGGCCAAAGTTCCAGCCCCTCCCTGTCCTCAGCCCCCACCAAGTGTCCACCAGTGTCCATCCAGAGGGGGGGTGTGGCCAGAACGGCGCAGCACCGATGTCTTGGGCAGCTCATCCGTACCATCCCAACTTCCACGTCCACCTTCTCCCAGGGACACGGGATCCCGGCCCACTTACCGTTGGGAGCTGTAGATAGAGACACAGTGGCCCTGGTCCCAGCCGCAGTAAGGGTCTCGGGCCATGAGGCAGCCGTGGCAGCCCCCACCATAGATGGCACACAGGTCTAGGGGCACCTGGCTCACCTCCCACTGGGAGCTCACATACAGTTTCCGCTACAAGGAGAGAACTAGGTCAGGCCAGGGCCCCCGCCCCAACACCGAGTTCTAAGCCCCCAGGCCACGGCCGGCTGCCTAGCATAAGGTGACCAGATTTTAACATTGGTAAAGCGGGACACCATTGACCCGGGGGGGGGGGGGGGTGTTCTTGATTAAAAATTGGGTCTGTCTCCCGCCGTTCCCTAGGTTGTCGTGCATTCTTTCCAGAAATCAGGACTTTTTTAAAACGCCGCGGGACGCGGGACAAATTGTTAAAAATCAGGACTGTCCTGCCAAAAGCAGGACGTCTGGTCACCCTAGCCTAGCCGGTCCTAGGGCCCGGAGGCTCTGAAAAGGACAGGAGAATCATGTGCAAAGGTCTGTCCTCAGCTAGACACCACTGGTAGCCCCAGAGGGCAGGGGCAGGGGTGGGGAGGCTCACCCGGTCAGCGTCCAGTGACATGGTTTGGATGGTGGCCGCACGGCGGAAGGGTTGGATCTCTACGATGTTGAAAACGAAGCTGTGTTCCAACTCCCTTGACTCCGCCACCTTGTGGATGGTGCCCCTGTCTGTGGGAAGTGGGCAGGGGGTCGGGTCAGCGGGCGGGGGTCCCGCCTTGGAGCTGGGCAGCCTTCTTCTGGGCTGGACCAACCAGGAAGACATGGGTAGGGGAGGGCTAGGGAGTCAAGGCTCAGGCAAGGGTCACAGAATCACGAGAGCTGGAGGAGGACAGGGGGAGTGGGAGGGATGTGGGGGCAAGGGGCAGCCAGCCCGCGAAGGACAGCGGTGTTGCGTGCCAAACCCGCTGCATGCACCACTGTTCTCGGCCTCCTTCAGTCCTCCACACCCCTGCTTGTGTGCACTATCTCCTGACTTCGCAGATAAGAAAATGAAGCGCAGAAAGGCTAAGCAACTTGTTCAAGGTCACACAGCTGGCGACTGCAACCCAGAGGTACAGAACCCCCTCCCTCCCTCATCTCCCATACATCCCCTGGCTCCTGGACTCTTCAGGGGTGTGTTTTCTTTAAATAAACTTCTCATTTTTTAAATAATTTTAGATTTACGGAAAAAAAAATGCAAAGACAGCACAGAGTTCCCGTATACCCTTCACCCAGTTTCCCCTAATGTTCCTCTCTTACATAACTGGTACATTTGTCACAAATGAGCACTTTACTGGGATGTGACAGTTTTTTCCACTAGTGTCCTTTGTTCCAGGATCCAATCTAGGACTCCACATTGCATTTAGTCTCTGGGGACTTTTAAATTTTTATAAATCTTAGATCTGGAAAGGCCCTTAGATTCCACATAGAAATTCCCAAGGTCACATACGAGGCTACCTGCTTCTGAGGTCAAGGCTCTCTCCACTGACCCCTGGGTCCTCCCAATCCCACCTTACCCCACTGCTCCAGTTTCTATAACAGCCTACCTCCCTCTGCCTCCCTCCCCATCCCCCAGGGCATCGCTCGCCTCCCCCCCACCCCAAAACCAGCCAGATGAGGGGGTGGTCGTCTGCCTAGGATGTGTCTTTTGGTCTGGGACCACCTCACAGGCTGTGAGATGTGGCCCGACAAGCTCTCAGCCCGGTCACTGCAGCGCAGTGACAGCCTTCCGCCATAGCTTCTCCCCTCTCTGCAGAGGGCTCAGGAAGCTCTCATTCTTATCTGGCCCCAGTTCTCCCAGCTGCAGGCTCTCCAAAGGCCCTTGGGGAAAACCGAGACAACTGTCCTCATCAAGCAAGTGTGTTCGCCTCCCCTGTGTGCATGAAGAGGGCCTACGGCTCCCTGGGCCCAGGCCTGCCTTCCTGTCCTAGTTCCTGCTGCCAGTCCCACTTCATGTGACCTCTCCTGCACCCCAGTGCCCTGCTGCCTCCTGGGTGCAGCCAGGATGCATGGAGGAAGGATCCAGAAACCAGGCCCTGCTCTGTGGGCACGGATGAGACCATGGTGGCCCTGAGAAACCCCCAAGGTGACGCAACAGCAGGAAGTCACATGGGGGCAGGGTGGGTGCCTGAGGCCCTCACTGTGTGATCCCACAAGCGCGAGGCACCTGGCGGAGGCACTGCCCCTTCTGATGGCACCATGCCTGAACTCCAGGAAAGCCTGCAGCTAGCCTACAGCGATCTCCACCCCCGCTCCCAGGGACCCCCCTCTGCCCAGAGCTGGGACCAGGGAGCTGCCACAAATCCAGCTTAGGGCTGGCTCCTCCACAACCAGTGGCATCTCCAGGGTATGTATTCTCCCCAGCTTCCGGGGTCAGCAAGACCCAGTTCCCCTGGAGAAGCCCCCTTCAGGGAAGAGGAGGTGCCCCCGCAGGCCTCGGGAACACTGCAGAAGCTCTGCTGTCTGCAAGTCCCCCTCACGTCTGACTAAACACTGCATCCACATCAAATATTTCCTCTCACCTGCATGATCCCACAGACAGGGAGAGGCTCCTATTTCCTCATTCCTCCCAGCAGAGGCCCACAGGACACCCAGTGACACGATCCCTCCTTGACTTTCCACATCTATTCCTACCAGCTTCATGAGTTGGACATGTGGACCAAAGCGGCACCCACCTTTGCTCAGACTCACCACATTCCTGCCTCTGCATCCTGGTCCCTGCTCTTCCACCACCCGAGGATGCCTTCCCCGCTGCCCTCCGCCCCACCTCCTCCAGGAAGCCCTCCCTGCCTTAATCTTCCACTGCTCTGAGTCACTCAGTTCTCCCTTCCACGTAGCAAGGCCCCAGTGGATGTGGATCACACTGCTCTCTACACCGTCCATCTCCGCTGTTTCGGAGCAGACCCGGGGGCTCAGGCAGTAGCCGCTCACCTGTGGTTAGGTAAAGCACGTGGAAGGCCTCCCCATGGCTGGCGTGCATGCGATGGACAACTACTTTCTGGTAGTGGTACTTAGAGTGAAACAGTGGTGTCTTCAGAGGTCCCATGGGCTCCACCCTCTGTGCCACCTCGGGGTGACTGTCGGCTACCTGGAAGGTCTCCGTGGGTATCGGCTGCCGGTCTGGGAGGCACTGGGCAAGGAGAGCAAGCCCAGGTCAGTGGTCAGCTGGGAAGCGGGCGGAGGGGAAGGCTAAGGCCTGGGCCGTGGCGAGTGTCACTGCTCACCTTGCCAGGCCGAGGGTTGGGAAGGCCTGCGTGGTAGCCCTTGAGTGAGGAAGTGCGGAAGACCTTGTCAATGTCACCAAGGGAATACACACAGACAGCCGAGTAGTTCCTGGGGGGTCACAGAAACCACGTCAGCAGGGGGCCCAGGACCCACCCACCTCCACTCACCCAGGCCAGCCCAGCACCATGCAGGGCACAACCCCAGTCTTGCGACCAAGTTCCCCAGCCAGGGAGCTCCATGAAGGCAGGGATGCCCTGGGGGCCAAACACCATTGAAAGCAAGAGGTAGGGAGGGAAGCGCAACGTAATTTCTCCCCGCCGCAATCCAAAACCGCAACCTGGGTTCTGCTGAGGGATCGCGGCGTTCAGAGGCCAGCCCAGGGCAGGAGGCCCTCCCATGTGCATCCCTGCTGGGCAAGTCTCCTGCCTCTCTGGGTACAGCTGCAGGATGCTGATGCCCAAGGAGGTCAGAACCTGTCCCCAATCCAGCCCAGCTGTGTCCACCCACATAGGACCACAGCACAGGGTCCTGGCTTCCTTACCCTGTCCCCCACCCCTCCCCACACAAACCCAACACGTGCCTGCCTTGTTTTCAATCAATGAGAGTGATTAAGAGGTGTGAATTATCAGGCACAGGCAGTGCCTGAGCAAGTGTGATAACACCCTGGACCCAGCACCGACTCTGAGCACACACCTGGCGGACACACAGGCACTGCCGTGAGTGTACACGGAGTGCCCGCCTCCATGCCCGTGTGCCCATCTCCCTGAGCACCCATGTGCCCCACCCCAGGCCCGGCAACAGCTCGGTCCCTTGAGCCTAGAGTGCCTGCTCATGCCACACCAGCCGCCCTCAGCAGGGCGCAGCCCCAGAACGAGGGCCACTCACCAAGGGTTGGAGAAAATGCCATAAACCCGAGTGTCCCGCCACTGGCCATTGGGGTCGGGGAGCAGGAAGACGTCCTGCAGCCGGTTGAAGTTCCTGTTGGTGGCAGGGTCACTGCACACCAGCATGGCTTTCAGGAAGGTGTTCCACTTGGAGACCGACAGAGAACTCTCACCACCCTGGTCCCCCTAACATGGTGGAGAGGAGAGGAGGCCCCTCAGCACCTGCGGGGCACCTGCTGCCAGGAATGCCCCCACCCAGGCTGCAGAAGCGGAAGGGAGGCTCTGCAAGTGGTAGGGACCTGCCAGGGGACCAGGCACAGGTGCCAGGCACCAGCCAGCAGGCCTGGCCCCCCCGGGGCACAGGGCCATCAGGGGGCACCTGCAGGGTGAGGGCACTGGGTCTGTCCTCACATTTGCCCTCTCTCACACATGCACACTCACACACACAGGTCATACTCTTGCACATCCCAACACCTTTATACTGCTGAAACACACATGTAAACACTTCCATACGCACACATACTCTCACATGACTACACACACGTGCACAGGAGCCCAGCCCTCCTTCCCTACGCACACAGATGCAGGGACACTCATGTGCACACACATTTACTTCCACAATCCCACACAGACTCGCATATTTCACACTCCACACAAATAGGTGGGCACACACATTTGCACACAGGCGCTCACACACTCACTCACGCCTCTCCACGCACAGACACACACTCTTGCCCACTTAGCCACCCACTCACCCTGCACAGCTGGGCCACCCGGGACACGTTGAGAGGAGCCTCGGGATTCTTGTCAGGGTTGTCCTCCCGGAAGAAATAGTAGATCTTGTCGTCGTGGGCCTGGTCTTGGTGCACAATGGTGGCCTTAATGAACTGTGGGTCTGTCAGGGACACATTCAAATTGGTGTAAGGCTAGGAAGCCTAGTTGGGGGAACCCTCTCCAACTCTGTAAAACCCCCAAATATGCACAGACAAACCTGGGGGAGATCAGACCTGAAATAAAACTTAGAATATCAGGCCCCAAGGGACCTCAGCTTCTGCACCCCCACCCCACACCTGTTTTGTTCTCCCCCCACAAAGACGTCATGGGCCCAGGAGCAATGACTTCATGCTTGGGGACTGGGGGAAGGTCCCCAAGGACCTTTACATCACTTCTGCCTAATTGGCAGAGCCCTAATGAGGAGAGAGGGGGTGTTTCCCAACATGAGCTCAGCAGAGAGATACGCTGATGGCTCCAGGGGACCCCACTCTGGGTCTGGGGCTCCCTCTGTTTCGTTCCTAGCGAGTGTGGGCCCCACGCTGCCCCTGCCCCTGCACCTCTGCTGTTCCCCTGACACTGGCCAGGCCAACTTTCTAGCTCTGGCTGCTCAGGCCTGTCCCGAGCTCCCACTGTCCTGAGGGGCCTGTGGCCCCAGCCCTGGGGAGGCTCTTGCTGCGGCCCTGGGGTTCACAGCCCCCGGGCCAGCTGGAGCCAGACTCACTCTGCATGACAGTGTCACTGGTGTACAGCTCGATTTCTCCCTGGATGCGGCGGAAACGAGGGATCTTCCCGTTGTATTCCTGCTTCCGGATCGTGGAGTACACCTCATCCCCTGGGCACAGTGGGAGGCACGTGGGTAAGGGCACACAGCGCCTGGATGTCTCTTCCCAGGCCTGGGCCACTGGACATGGAGCTGACCACCCTCCCCCAGCCCAGGGCAGCAGCCCCCTGGGGGCCCTCCGGCTCCAGCCACAGCCCTACCGTCAAACAGAACCAGGGAGTTCTCATCAGGGCTGAAGGGGGCATAGCCTCTCTTCTCACCAAGTGACGCCACAGTGCCATTTACCTGTGGGAGACCAAGAGGGTCAGACAGCCTCCCAGCCAGGGACCCGCCCCCGCCCCACCAGCATTCCTACAAGATGAGGCCAGCCGCTGAGTGCCCCCACCGCCCCCCAGCTTGTGGGGGTGGGGAATGAGCTGACAGGAGTCCGGGAGGGCCTCTCACCAGGTTCCAGCAGCTGGGGCGCCGGGCATTGGTGCCGCAGATCAGCAGCCCCTCTCCCTGCCTCTCCAGGAGAGTGATGTAGTTCTCACAGTCCTGCCCAGAGGGAGGAGAAGAGAGGCTGACGGGAGGCCCTGGCAGGCCCACCACCAGCGCTTTCAGTCTTAGGGAAAAAGGTGTCAGGAGGAGCGCCCAAGGAGAGCCTGGAGGAGGGAGAGCTGACTCCAACCCCCCAAGAACAGAGTCCTCAGAGGAGGACTGTCTGCCCTCGGCCTGGGGCTCCCAAGGCAGGCCTTCGTCTCCTTCCTCAGACCCTCAGGGGCTCCCACCCAGTTTCCAAGGGGCCCGCCTCCCCTCTGCACTTCCTCTCCCCCACTCACCTGCTTATCCGTGCAGGACCCCTTTGGGGAGCCGATATTCACCTGCAGGGAGGCAAGAAGGGAAAGCCTCAGTCCCCTCGGCCAGGGGCCAGAAGCCAGAAGCCACAGCAGGGCTTTCTCTGCACCCTCAGGACAAGCTCATTGTGTATTCTACGTGGGTGACCAGGGCTTTGAGATGGCAGCGGTTCACCCAAGATCACAAGGGTGCCCGGCCTGATACCCGGAGCCAAGCCCAGAGATGTCAGAAGACAGGAGGGTCACGGGGTCCAGGAGGCCAGCACTGGGCTCTTCTCCACACTGCCCAACACCCACCCCCAACTGGGCAACCTTCAGGGAGCCTCCCCCGTGCTGGATGAGGAGGGAGATGCCAGCTCCCTCCCTCAGATTCCCTGAGGTGCCTCCCCAAGGCCTGAGGGGAGATGTGAAGAGAACTGCAGGGAAGCAGGAGGGACCCTGTGGCTCACCGCGTGCACAGAGGCATTCTTGCCCTCAGGGAAGCTGAAGAGGTAGACCTTGCCGCGTCCACCCACCCACACGGCGTCGCTGCCTGGCTCATGGAAAAGCACCGTGTGTGGCTCTGCAGAGCCGAAGTCCACCTGGTCTCTTCCTGCGCGACCTGAGGAGACAATTGGCAGAAACGTGAACCTGGGCACTGGGAAGGAACATTGTGTGGCCCCTCTCAGGCATCCCTGCACCCCACTAGCAACTAGAGTTTGGGTCTGGGCTGGGGCAGCGCCAAGACTCAGAGTCATGGGTAGAAGAAGTGAGGGGTCCAGCAAACAGCTGTCCTCACTCCAAAGCCATGTCCCCTAGTGTAATATGTGTGACCTCAGGGTAGGAGCAGGAGTTAGGGACCCCTGGGGAGAACACCCCCCACACACACACAACACAGATGGCTGTTCCTAAGGGGCTGGGCTCGGGCAGGAGGGACCAGGGCCTACAGCTCTGCTCCGTGAGGCTCTCTGCTGCCCAGGACAGAGCAAGCAGCCACCTCCACCTGCAGGGAGCAAGGCTCTAAGCACCCCACTTAGGGATTAGTTTGCTCAGAACCCCATCCCCGCCTTCAGAAAGCCCTCTCCAACCCCTCCTGGATTACCCGGCCCCTCACTGAGCAGGTCAGCTGAGATCAGAGCTGGGAAAAAATGTAATTGCCCATTCCTTCCCATTTCACAGACGGGAGGACAGAGACCCAGGGAGCAGGCAGTACAAGGTCACATCGTCAGTAGCAGGTCCGGAACCAGAGCCCAAGCTCCTGCCCACAATTGGACTCGGGCCCAGCCGACTCCGGCCTGGTGTCATGGAGGTGCCAGCCTGTCCCAGGGATAAAGATCCTCCCTCCCGCCCCAGCAACTCTAGGAAACAGGGTCCTTCACAGAGCACAGCCTGGGCCTTTAAGCAGAAAGGCTGACCCAGACATTTTGCCCGCAAAGGAAACTCTGCAGCCACCGCCTCCAAGGAGATGTCTAATCTCCAGTGACATTGCTGAGGTTGTCCTGGTTGCGGGATTAAATTACAGGGATGAGACAGCCTGTGGCTGTGCCCCCAGTAATCACCCACAGCGAGCATCTTCCCACCTCTGACCAGCCTGGGGCCGCACCCCGGAACTCGGCCTGACCACTGTTTATTCAGCTGCAGCAAACTCAGGCCCAGCCGGCCTAGTGGTGACACCCAAGCAGAATACTCCAGCCCAGACAGAAAGGAACTGTCATTCCTTGAGTCCACCCCAACCCCTTCTTGCTGCCATTTGAGCGATTCCTACTGACTGCGCCACAGAACGTGGCACATGGGACAACGCATGGCTTCATTCCTTTCCTGAGGATGCATCCCTGAATGGCCAAGTCACCCTGGACCGGGGGTATCACACTCCTCACCTCGGCTGTGGCCTGGATCACTGCACAGGTGGAAACTAAGGGTGCCTGGGGACAACCCGGCCCAAGGTCACACTAGGAGGCAGGGCAGGGCGAGTATGGTTCTCTGGAGTATTCAGGGAGAGGCCAGCGCTGAGTGGCACAGAGAAGTGCTGAGCTCACTGCCCTCAGCTCCTTGACTGTCCTCAGGGGCCCCACACACAGTCCAAGGGGCCTCTCTGAGGCTCACTCCCCTCAGCCCCAGCATCTAGTTCTGTGCTAGGTTCTGGGGGGGCAGGGTTGGCCAGTCTGAGGCCCCCAGGCTCCCTTGCCTTTCCAGCTAGGGTAAAATTAGAGTGCTGGGGTCAGCAGCCTGAAGACACGAGGCCTTCCTGACTCAGCTCCCATAGCTCCCCTTTCACCACAGCCCAGAGCACAGCCAGGGATCCAGTCACCCGGCAGCCCCAGCTTTGCACCTGCTCCCTTAGCCCGCGGGCCAGGGCGGAAAAGCTGTGTGTCTGCATCTGGAGAGGTCAGGCTGAGGCAAGAGACCTGACCCACCCCCAGAGGCCACAGGGGAGGAGCCCTGACCCTCAGGCCATGCTGGCCACCTCCACAAGTCACCTCAGCCAACACCTCAGCAACAAGGCCACAGCCAACACACAGCTCTGAGGAGCCCTGGGCTGTGCTGGCAGTCCTGCCCTGGGGAGTCAAGCCTGACAGGGAGAAGCTCTGCAGAGCAAGGTTGGAGGGGGAGCCCCGTGCTACCCGGGAATCCGGTGGGAAAGGTGAGACAGCCACACGGAAGCAAGCCTCCACAATGCTCAAGTGAAAACGTCCAGGTGCAGCCCCCCACGGCTGCTCACAGATGCTGAGGACACGGAGGGAGGGTGAGAGCTGCCCCAGCTGGGTGCAGCGTGGCCAGGGCAGTCATGCTCCGGACGCAAGCTTGAGCGCCTGTCCCCCCTCACAAGGCTGCAGCGCCAGGGTGGGGGAGGCCAGCTCCATTTCGGAGAACAAACAGGAGCCCAGGAGCATTGCCTGCCTTACCCCCCCCCCCAGCTCCTGCCCCCCAGGGCTCTGTGCCTGGTGTTGTGTATAGGGGAGCACACCAGCCCAGCCCCAGGACCTGGCCTCGGCCCATTCTCCAGCCCAGCCCCAGCCCCGGTCCTGCACCGGCCCAAGGCCCTCAAAGAGCCTGATTGTGCTGGGGAAGTGTCTGAGCGGCAGCTCGACACTACATGAAAGGAAGCTTTGTTCAGGTCAGCAGGAGGGGGTGCTGGGGATCAGGGGCAGGAGGGCTGCCTGGAAGTGAAGGCAGTGCCACCAGGCCTTCTGGGCCAGAACCCGTGGCCCCATGGCACCAACGCAGAAAGCGCTAGGCCAGGGCGGGGGTGGCCCATGCAGGGTCTGAGCAAGGCCAGGCACTGCCCCTAAAAAGGCCCTGCCAAGGGAGCAAGTGCCACATCCCTAAATGCATCTTTTTGTTTCCTTATGACTCCAAAGAGAGGGGGCGACAGAGCACAGCCTGGTGGGTCAGGGACAGGCAGGAAGAAAATTCAAGGGAGTGCCCCAAAGCCGGGATAGCTAGCCATGCAGTGGTGCAGAGGCTACTGGAGACCAGGAAGGTAGGCTGGCCCTGTATGAAGGGGCGGGAGGTGCTGCAGCCCACTGCCCATCAGTCTCCCAGGCTGCCCCACCCCCGCCTAGGAGCAGAGCCAGGACCTGGAGAGCCTCCCCTCCCCCCCGCACCTCTGCCTGCCCAGCACCCTCTGCTTCCCATCCTGGATGTCTAAAAGGAGCATGTCTGGCACCGTGTCTCCCCCTTCACTCCCCAGCTTGAAGCATTAGTGGCTGACTAAGTGGCAGCTAAAAGCTCCCAGAATAACCAGGGGTTCAGGCAGGGGAGGGGGATAGGGGCACATGGGCTGGCATGGCCCCAGGGGCAGCCTGGCACAAGCTCCCTCCGGAAAACACCACGCAATTCTGAGCCAATCCTTGTTCCTTCTGGACCAAGGAAGAGCACACTCAGGCTGCCCTGTATCCAGCTGGACTCCACAGCCCTACCTGAGTCCCCACCCTCCTCAGGGTCAGGACGGGCAAGTCCCAGGCCCTGCCGGGATGAGGGTCAAGAAGATAGCTGGGGGGAGGCCAGGACAGCTCAACAGGTTGAGCACTTGCCTTGCAACCGCGAGGTCTGGGGATCGAAGCCTGGCCCCGGCCCGTGCAAACCCACATGCTGAACTGCAGCACAGCTGGTAACCACTAGGATGACAGCAAATGTTCCCATCTCCTGTGCAGGAGTCCCCCAGTTCAGTTCCACCCCATGCGGCCCCGCATCCACCTGTGTGGAATAAAACCATGTCAAAAAACAATGATGTGCAACTATGGAGACTGCTCTGGGACTCCACTTCTCAGTCTCTCTTGCCTTCTCAATAAAATAAATTGTTAAAAATAAAAAAAGAAGATGGCTGGGTGTGGGAGGCAGTCTCCCCTAGTCACAGCCCCCCGAGTTGGGCTGTCCATGGGCCCTGATCCTGTTGGAACCAGTCAAAGCGGATTGCTCTCATGCCTCTACCCTCCCAACACCGTCCCAACGGCCAACCAGTTGAGGCAACTTCTATAGCGTGAATTCTCCTAAAGCAGGCCTGCCTGGTGCAAGGTCATTCCTTCCCATACTCTCCCGTTGCCGTCTCTGTCTGGTCCCTGCTGTCCCCATATTCTCAGTGCTTGTGAGCGAGGGCAGCCCAAGAGGAGGGTGGAGTGGAGGCTGGAATGCAGCGGGTATTGTCCCTGAAGGAAGCAACAAGGAACTGGCCCCACAGTCTGGTCTGGGCAGGAACAGCCTTCCACCCTGACCCACTCACCCAACAGGCCTTGAATGCTAACCTCAAGGAATCCTTTAAAAGTGAGGCAGGCTCTGAGAATGGCAGGAATGCAGACACCCAGCGGGGAATGCCGGAGTCAGGCGGCCAGGGAGGCTCAGGCATAGGCAGGAGCCAGGCCAGCCCCCTGGTCGGGGACCCAGTCACATGGCAGGAGCCTCCTCCCACAGCTGCACCCACCCTGTACCACCAGGCCCCCCACACCCTCGCCTATCACACAGCTGGTAGACTGAAGAGGGCAAGCCCACATGGCACGCAGGAATCAGCCTGCCGCCTCTCCATCATTTGGAAACCACACCCCAGAGGTCAAGGCGGAAAGAAGGGGATCTGAACAGTCATTAACTGAGGCGGTGTGGAGGCCAGAGAGGCTGTGTCACTGGCCCAAGGCACACAGCAAAGGAAGCAGGGCCAGGGCCAGGCCGTAGCCCAGGTTTCTGGCACTCAAGCACCCAGCTCCAGGCCTCCAGGACCACATCCTAGACTTCCTTGAGAGCCTCTGGATTTGCGAAAAGTTGTATGTCACCTTCTCTCTATTTCCCTGTGTCATCTCCTGCTCTCCACCCTCCTCCTCACTACTAGGTCACTGTCACTACCTCGATAACTGTTGGGAGTCACCCACCCACCTACTTTCTAGGTGGGGCCCGGATCTCTAAGAGCTTTTAGAAGCCAGAGCCTTAAACCCAAATGAGTGACTAATGGTGGAACTTGGAGCTGCGTGAGAGAGGTGGAAGCAAAGGAACAAATGTTTCATCGATTTGATCTCTCCTGATATGGCCAGGGTGTGAGAAGCCACTCCTTGTACCCAGGAGCCCAGTTTCCAGGGCACAGGCCTGTGCTAAGGAGGGGCTACGGTTGCTATTGAGATGCTGGTGATAAGGGTCCAGGCAGTTGCCTGGCAGGGTCAGAGCCATGTGCTGGGCATGTGGGGTGCGCCCTGGATACAGCACTTAGCTCAAGGGGAGTGAGAGGTCTTTATCAGCCAGGGAAGAGGGAGCTGTGTGCTGGGCTGAGGGGTGTACCCTCCTGCCCACAAGTTCAGCCATGGATGAGGAGCATATCTCAACCTGTGGGCTCACCCCTGGCCCAAGTCGCCTTGTGCGCCGTTTGGCAGCCAGGCAGCTGACTGGCTATGACCATGACCAGGGGCTGGGCCTTCCTGGTTTAGCTCCCTCCTCTGTGGACTGGAGGGGCTGATACTTGCTAAGGTATAGGTTTTATGGTCCATCATTGTTCTTGCAACAAATCACAAAACAGTAAGGGTTCAGTAAGTTCAGGAGTCATTTTTGGAAAGTGTGGGATTGCGAGTGCTAGCCAAGTCAGAGACGGCTTTCTGGAGGCAGAACCACATCCTTATCATGCCCACTGACCAGCCTACCAAATCCCTCAGCCACCCTGCATAGAAGGCAGGACACAGGCTGCATCTCCATTTTACAGACAGGAAAGCTAAGGCCCTTCCAGGCCTGACCTCTATCCATGATGCCCTAGGAGAGCGTGTGTGAGTACGTGTGGGTGTGCGGGCCGACGCAGAGTGCTGCCCAGCATGACTAATAGGGGAGATAAGTCTTCCCCCCATCTCTGCCCAGAATAGCACACTCTGTGGTATGGGGCACACCACAGGAAAGGGCAGGGTATCCTCACAAACCCCTCTTTAATATCTGCCCAGCCAGAACTGGCCCAAAACACTAAAACACTCGCCTCCTGATGTGGAGCAAAGGGGACCCTCGTGGACTGTTGGTAGGACTATAAATTGGTGCAGCCACTATGGAAAACGTATGGAGGTTCCTCAAAATAAAAAATAGAACAAACTTATGACCTAGCATTTCCACTTTTGGGTGTTTACCCAAAGAAATCCAAAATATGAATCCAAAAGACAGATGCATCCCTATGTGCAATGCATCGTTATTTACAATAGCCAAGATATGGAAGCAACTTAAGTATCCATCACTAGACAGTTGGATAAAGATGTGGTAAATACACACCATGGGATGTTACTTGGTCACAAAAATAGAATGACATTTTCCCATTTGCGACAACATGGATGGACCTAGAGGGTGTTATGCTAAGTGAAATAAGTCAGACAGAGAAAGACAAATACCATCTGATTTCACTTACAAGTGGACTCTGAAAAGCAAAATAAATGAACAAACATAACAGAAACAAATTCACAGATACAGAGTAAAAAATCAATGGTTGCCAAGTGGGAGGAGGTTCGAGGGTTGGATGGAAAAAGGGAAAGGGTTAAGAAGTACAAACTGGCAGTTACAAAACAGTCACAGGGATGTAAAGTACAGCATAAGGAGTACAGTCAATAATGTTGTAATAACTATGTGTGGTGTCCGGTGGATACTAGGCTAATTGGGGGATCACTTTGTAAATTATATAAATGCCTAACCACCATGCTATATACCTGAATATAATATTAAATGTCAACTGTAATTGAAAAATTAAAAAAACAACAAAAACTAGCTTCCACCCCGGCTCCTCAGCTCAAGAACCCCCATGGCTCCCAACTGCCCATCCCAGCAGGGCCCACCCCACCTCTGCTCAGCTCTGCCATGGCCCCTTCCCATCTGCACACCTTTACTCACGTTCTTCCTTGCCCTAACTGCCCTCTCCCCTTCTCTCTGGGCACGTGATTTCACCTGTCCTTGAAGGTCTAGTCTCATCCCTCCTGGCTCCAGGAAGTGCTCCAGCCTGCTCCAGCCTTGCTCTGACCTTGTCCCTGCTATACACCATCTGGCACGCACATAGCAACTTTTTTCAGATCATACTGTCTGGTGTGGGGTCCTGAAGGTGAGGCCAGGTCTCTCATCCATGGTCCTCAGGCTGAGCCAAGGCCAGGGCTGGGCAAGTGGGGGCAGATGACATAGTAGAGAGGGGCATAAGGAGGGGTAGGCCAAACCCCCAAGTCAGATGAGGAGACATCTTAGGATAGGTTCCCAGTGTATCATGATAACCTTCCTTCCTCACCCAGGACCAGAAGACAAACGTGAGCAGCTCTCTGTGCTGCATTCTGCTCCCACACCATGCCCCAGCCCCTGGCCCTAGCGTGGCTCTTCCTCCTCCCCCAGGAAGCCCTCCCGGGTTGTACTAGCCCACACTGACCTTTCCTGCTCTTCTCCCTGTCACAGTCCTCGGCTGCACCTACTGGCCCTTCCTGACCACCCCAGGTGCATTCTCTAGTCATGGGCAGCAGGTCCGCCTTTCTGGGCAGATCCAGGTTACTTCTCCTCTCTCCCCCAGAAAGGCTGAACACAGACTCAGGCCCAGGGACAAGGGCTAGCTGCCCCCCACAATGAGGGCTGCCCTGGGGGTGCCGGGACAGAGCCCAAGCCCCTAAATGGAAGTAGGAGGTAAAGAGAATCAACCTAATCCCAGGCTGCCATGAAGGTTAAGCCCAGATTAGCCCAAACCATGACACAGATCAACCTGCCCCGTATGACCCCCGAGGTCCAGCTGCCCTGAGGAAAAAGCCAGAAGTGTGTCGAGCTGGCCGAATCTAAGGTCCTGAAGGGAGGAAGGCCATGGCCAGTGAGAATCCTGGGAGCAGACGGCACCGGGGCAGGAAGTCTGGGCTCAGCTGAGCTGTCCAAAGAAAGGGGCTCAGAGAGGCCCAAGCCTGAGGACGGAGCATGAAGGCAGACACATAGCGGGCGGGCAGAGCTGAGGCCAGGAGAGGCTCAGGCACAAGACCAGGCCCTGGTCCCCACGGTGCCTGTCTCACTGGGTGCCCTTCAGCCTGTTCCCCCGTCTGTGGCCCTTGTGGTTGGCCCAGCTGATCTCTGACGTCCTAAACTCTGTCCCATCGGGTTGTGTGGGTTGGAGTCATCCAGGAAGATTCCTGGAGGAAGTGAGATAGCACTGGCAGAAAAGAGGAGGGTGAGTGGGCACAGAACGGCGATGGCCCTGCGGCAGGAGAACCGGGGAGCTGGGGCGTGCTGCGGGAAGAAGTGGAGCCAGCCCACCATGGGGGGCTGGGGACAGTGGCAGCTCTGTCACCGTGAGTCCTAAAAGGAATGCTGAACAGTGACGCAGAGGGCTGGAGAGGCCCCGCAGAGGCCAGGGCACAGTCCTGGAGACCAAGGCTGGGGCATAAAGGGCTTGGAGGCTGGCTGGAGGGGGAGGACCACCCCTCACCATAGCGGGAGGCAGTGTCAGATCTCCTGCTCCCTCATGGCCTGGGCTGGCTGAGGAAGTGGGAAGCCATGTTCTCTGAGGGAGGTGCTCACAAGGGGACACAGTCCTCCCTGCTCAAGGAAGACCCCTTCCTCTTCCACGCTGAAAAAGAGGTGGCTTCTGGGGAAGCCAGACCTTGCCCAAAACAGGAACCCAAGAGAAGGGGAAGCTTCCCAGCCACAGAGCTGTCAACCATAGCAGGGGAAGTGTGGTCAGTCTCCTTCAACACCGTGGGACAGCCAACTCGGGGGCCACTCACTCCCCCCACCGCCCCTGCAGGCCGCTGGGCCGCTTTCCCTTTTCCCTGGCTGGTCTGCCTCCCACCTGCAATTAGGGGCCCCGGCCTGGCCCTCCTCACCAAGGGGGGCCCAGCTCTCCCTGCTTCCCCCAGCCCGGGGAGTGAGCTACCCCCACTAAGGAGGGAGAGGTTCCTGGAAGGGGAAACTGGTCAGAGGAAGAGCACGGCCCCTCCCCGGCAGCAGGGCCTGGCTGCTGCTGGGGAGCTTTGCCCTCTGAGAGTCTCTATGAGGAATGGGCCTCCTCATCTGGGGAACCCCCACGGTCAGGGGTCAGGGGAGGAAAGCCATGGTCTCCTGAGACCCAGCTCCAGCTTCGCATCAGGTGCTGTGGTGGGGAAGGGGCGGGGGGGGGGAGGCTGGCTGTGGAAGGTCAGGTGGCAGAGCTCAGGTGTCCCCTCCTGTGAGAAACCCTCCTGAACCCAGAGGCAGAGGCTGACTCAGTGTCTCCCCCTTGGGGGCCCCCACTCACCACCACCGCCTCCTCCTCTCCCTGGTTCTTGTTAAGTTTTGGGGCCTCAAATCCTGTCACACCAGGTGCTTCCTCCTGTCACTCTATTCCCCACAGCTGGCTCCTGCTCCTCTTGCCATCCTGGCTTACCGCCTCTTCCAGGAAGCCCTCCCTGATTGGAAAGCCTGGGTGAGGAACCCCCTCAACTCCAATAGCTGCTCTGTTATAGGACCTGCCACATCTCATTGTAACTGCAGGTTGACACGTCTGCCTGTCTCCACATCTACACTGAGAAGTCTACAAACTTGTCTAGTTTTCCATCCCTAGATCTCAGAGCATAGCCCCAGGACCAGTACAAGGCTGGCCCCAGCAAATGTCAAAAATGCTGAATCAGTATGTACACCCTGAGGCCACAGACCAATAAACCACTTCTTCAAGCTGATCCTCAGCCTTCGGCTCATGAGAGACAAAGAGAGAAAAGAACATGAAACTCAAAGATTTCCCCTAACTTCCCAGGTTTCAACTTTCTACTCCAGATACAATTTGAAGGGGCCACCACAGCCCCAGCCTGCCCCACCCCTACCCCCCGAAAGGCAGGAATCCAACAGATTCGTACTCTGATGAGTATAAACTCCTCCCTCCAGCCCCTTTGGACATTCGAGGAAAATAAGGCTCAGAAAAAGGCAAGTCCTTGCCCACAACCACACAAAAAATTGGGCCAGAGCTGGGACCAGACCCAGGCTCCCAACCTGCTCTCCCCGCAGTGCCCCATGGGCATCTTGGGCCCATGCCAGCACCCATCTCCAGCCTGTTCTCAGAACCTTCTCTATGCAGGACAGAGGCCACAGAACTCAGCAGGAAGCTCCTGGTGACATCACTGGGCATCTCTTCCCATCTCCCCAGGGTTAGGAAGGCCCCCTCCTGGGAACTTCCCCCTTTGTTGTCCTGAAAGGGGGTTCACCTTGAAGGTGAGGAGTGCATACAAGTCCCCAAGGGGCAAGGATTTCCACTGGAAATGCTGATGCTTGGGGAGCCTCTGCTGTGACCTCATCCCCTGGAAAAGGTGACAGCATATGCCCTGGGTAGCAGCCCCATAATGGCTCCCCCAGCAGCCTCCAAGTCAACAATAACATCCTGTTGCTTAACCAGATAAAGCAGAGGCAGAACAGGATGGGCAGGTGGAGACTGAAGACTGGGCTCTGTGTCTCATGGGAACAGGCCAACTCACCTCTGACCTGGGGAATCAGGACCTTCCCGGGCTTCCCTGTCGCCTCCAACCAGGGGTAGAGTGGGAGAAAGGCAGCCCAACCTCCTGCCCTCACCTGCAGCCCGCTCACGTCCTTGGCTGGCCCAAGTGTCAGTGACAGGGCTCAGGGGACAACGCCCAGGACCCTCCAGCTCTGGAGAGCTCTGAGGATCAGACAGGTGTGGAGCTCAAGGGCACCCAGCAGGTCAGTCCACAGCCGCTCTGGGCCAGGACTCAACAGACTGGCAAAGTCTCAGCCTGCCCAGACCAGAGCAGGCTGGGGCCCTTCCAGAGCTCCCTCATCTAATCTTTCCCTGAAGCGTAGGGATCCAAGAAGCAGAAGGTAAATGACAAAGGAGAACCCTCCATTCCTTTGAGTCCCCATACCCGTCTTGGCTTAAAACTACAGCCCCAGCCTATGCCTCCTGAGAGCAGTGGCTCCAGAACCGCCACTGTTCTTGACTTAGTGGTTCCTGGAGGCCTCCCACCCGTCGGTAGACAGGGACCTAGACCACACTACACACTCCTGCGGTGGCCCTGCCCAAGCCCATTCTGGTCCGATTGCCATGTGTCACCCCACAGGAAATAGTGGGCAGCTGTCAGCCAGGCATACCATCACCAGCTGGTGGTCCAGGGGGACAGGCGGAGGGCAGGGTCCGTCTGGTCAGGGGGGTGCCTGGCACTCGTGAAGACTACACGCTGCCCTTGGACAAGGCAGGTGAGGGGTTGGCAGACCGCAGTGGGGTCATTAGTGCATTTCCAAGCAGAGGGCACAGCCAGTGTGGCCACAGCACCAGCGGCAGGCCAGGGAAGAGAGGTGGAGCTGGGTTGAGTGCTTTGAAAAGTGGGTAAAAGAACTGGAAGCAGCTTTAAATAGCCTCCCGGTGGAGACTAAGTGCCCGAGAAGAGGAGGCACACGTTAAGCGCTAAGAAATGGGTGTGTGCTAAGTCTGTGGGGAGGGGTCTCGGGAAGACTTGTGGGGTCCGGGCAAAGCAGAGCCAAATGCAAGGGGTTTGGAGCAGGGGCGATTCTAGAACACCCGGGTAAGGGTTTGTTCCTTCAGAGGGCCCACATGCTGTGCTGCCCGGGACATGCAGGGGGTCGAGGCAAGGCAAAGACGCTGGGAAGGCACAGGAAGCCTGTGTCCACCATGAGCAGACCGCAGAGTCCAGCTGCCCTGCCCCACTGCCACCAGTAATACACGGGGCTGGGCCACAGGGCTGGCTCCCAGCACCCCTCCTTCACCACCAAGCAGCAGCCTTCTCCCCTCCCTAACCCAGTACTAGCACTGGTCCCTGCCAGATCACAGCCCTGTCTGCACTGTGAGCTCGCACATTGCCCAGTGACCTTGGGAGAGTCACATTCCCTCCAGTGCAGCTGCAGTTCCCACCACTGGTTTTGTGTGGTTCCCCCTCACCCTCTCTCTGCTAAGAATACCTGCCCCAGATAACGCTCAGCCTCGAAACTTCCCTGCAAACCGCCTCAGGCATCAAAGGGCTCCCGGCAGGGCCAGACCCGACAGGTCCCCCAACCCCCACAGCGAGTCCACCGCCACACACCACAGAGGGATGTAGCGCCGCCAAAACTGGGGAGAGAACCCAGTCGTCCTGGGGGCGGGAAGCATTTGTGTGCAATGCAGGGGAGGGGAGCTCAGTCTCTCAGGGCAGAAAGCTTCAAACCCCACCTGGCCGGCTTTCTCACCCATTTGCACAGGGTTCTGAACTGAGGGGCCCCTAGGGGAGACTTGGGTCTCTCAGGTTCACATATCCACTTTGGCCTAAAAGCTGCACTCCCATCCCAGATCCGCTGCCTATGGGGTCCCAATGGCCGCACCCCACCCAACAGGCACTGCCCCCTATGCTGGTGCCGATTCCTGATAAAAACTGCCACGTGCGGACAAGGGGGTGGGGGGTGGAGGCCGGTACCGGCATTGCAGAGGCAGCACCCAGGTATCCCAAGCCTCCACACCGCACCAAGTCCCAGCTCTCCACAGGGTGCCCACCCGCGTACCCAAGCCGTGCTCCGGACAGGGCGGAGGCGGGGGCTGGCAGCGGGTCTTTGTTCCCGCAGCCGGAGCGCAGCGCGGCGACAAGGGGTCCGCGCCCACCTCTCCGGCCCAGGCTGCGCCCCGCACCACAGCAGAGCATCTCGCAGCTCAGGAAGAGAAACATGGGTAGGGATCCCAGCAGGAGAAAGGGTCCTGCACAGAGGCCCGGCGCTGAAGGACCGAGAGTGCCTCTGGGTGGAGAGAGGGGCTCGCTCCCTTCCCCTGTACCCCGGCTCTGCGGCTCCAGCTGCGGGGGGACTTGAAGCGACTTAGGCTCCGGCCCCGCCACTGCATGCAGCGTTCCAGCCGCTCCGGCGTGCCAGCGCGCACACTCACACTCACCCAGACCCACACGCTCCCCGCAAGGACAGCCCGGGACCCGCAGAGCCGTGCGTACGCACTCCCGCCCGTGCCGCACACTCAGCACCCGCCCCGCACGGCAACGGATCCGCGCCCCGCAGGCTACGCGGCGCCACCTACCTTTCCAGACAGC
>PVKE010004758.1:0-21857 GCA_004027555.1 Craseonycteris thonglongyai
TCCCTAGCTTGTCGTGCATTCTTTCCAAAAATCGGGACTTTTTTAAAACGCCGCGGGACACCGGACAAATTGTTAAACCTCGGGACTGTCGCGCCAGAAGCGGGACGTCTGGTCACCTTGAACTATGGAGACTCCTCTGTACCCCTCCCCTCCCTCTCTTACCTTCTCTCAAACAATAAAACTTAAAAATAATAATAATAATAAGAGGTCAGCCTGAAGTCTTTGAAACTGCACAACTTCTTATCTGAGAATGACTTGCACCTAATCCCAAAATGTGAAAGAGAGTATTGTAAGTCACTTGGAAGGTGTTAAAGTGTCCTTTTATAAGTATTTCCCTCAACGTTGAAAAGGAAACAACTGGATTGCAGAGCCCTTCCAATGTAGAATTCTTCAAAGAAGCTAAACTATCAATCAAGGAAAAAGAGTAGGTAATTGAACTTTCAACTGATTCTTCTTTAAATTCTGATTTTAAAAGAAAGTATCTTATAACCTCTGGGTAGATGTCAGTGAGGAATATGAACAGCTCAGTAAGAAGGCACTCAAATACCTCTTACCATTTACGAATACTAAATTGGTAGAGTTTTTTCTTCTTACACGTTCATAAAAAATAAGTACTGCAACAAGCTTAATGCAAGTCTGATTTAAGACTGTATCTTGCATATTTTGGGCCTAATTTCAAGAAACTAAGTGCCTCAAACCAAACTCAACAATCTCACAATGTTTCAATCAGTTAGTGATCAACATAACAGTCATTACAGACTTCAGATAGCACAAGTATTATTAATAATAAATTAAAAGTTTGTTAAATACTTGACCATCATTATTAATATTTAACTGTTACAAATATTATAAAATTAAATCTGTGCTTTGCTCTTTAAGTGTCGTAATTTTTCTTTCTTAACTTATTACCTCAATTCCATTATTTTACATTAAGATTAGGCATGGAACAAAAGTGTCAGTATTTAAATACAGCTGCTTTAAAAACAAGGGCTACAATTTATAGAAATGGGTTTAAAACGGAAAGGTTGGGAACCACTGGTCTACACTGTTGAAATGCTTTCTGATTCCAGCCAGGGGACCCTTAAGGAAAGTAACCTGATTTTATAGCCTAAATTCAATATCATGGGATTAAAGAAGTTCGTTGCAAGAAAAACCTATATTGGGGATGCTGGATAGCTCAACAGGTTGAGAGCTTGCCTTGAAACCTTGAGGACCAGGGATCGAGTCCTGGCCTCAGCCTGTGTAAACTCATATGCTGAACTACGGCACAACTGGTAACTGCCAGGATGGCAGCAAAGGTTCTCACCTCCCATGCAGGAGGCCCCCCAGTTTGGTTCTGCCCTGTGGGGCCCTGCATTCACCTGTGTGGCATGAAACCATGTCACAACTGATGACATACAACTATGGAGAATGCTCTGTGCCCCTACCCCCTTTTCTCTCTCTCTCTCTCTGTCTAACCTTTTTTCAAACAATAAAATAAATATTAAAAAAAAAAGAAAAGAAAAACCTATATAACATTCTAAAATAAAGCAAGCCTTATCTGTAGAGAAAGGAGGTTGTTGGGTAAAGCAGTCTTTAAGTTACCTTCTCACTTTTCAGGCATCTTGTCTGGAAGTCATTTCTTCATTCAAAAACTGTGTGAATGGGGAAGCTGGGATGGCTCAGCGGGTTAAGTGCCCACTTTGCAGCCCCGGGGACCAAGGATCGAATCCTGGCCCTGGCCCATTTGGACCCATGTGCTGAACTGGGGTGTGCTTCCCATGCAAGAAGCCCCCAGTTCGGTTCTCACCTCCTCCTTCGACCCCTGGCTCCCATGCAGGAGGCCCCCAGACCAGTTCCTACCCTGCATGGCCACCCGTCCACCTGTGTGGAACGAAACCATGTTGAAAACTGATGACATACAACTATGGAGACTGCTCTGGGCCCTCCCCTTCTCTCTATCTCTATCTGCCCTCTCTCTGTTTCTGTCAAAAACAATAAAATAAATCTTAAAAAAAAAAAGGACTGCATGAAGCACCTGCTGTGTCTCAAGTACTGTATCAGGGATGCAGGAAAAAACAAAACTGATAAACTTTGCTGCCCCAGTGGAGATGGGATTGGGGATGATTATTGGAGACAGTGAATTAAACAGGATACACAATCTCTGCTGAAATGAATTTGGTTTCTTTAAAGAGGGAAATGGAAAGCAGTTGGAGGGCTTTGCACAGAATAATATCATGACTTATCATCCATGTTAATAGGATCCCCTCTGGCTGCTGTGTGGAGAATAGGCTGAAGGTGGGAAGGGCAGAAGCAGGGCATCTGATTAGGAGATGGTTGCAGTAATACAGCCAGAAGGATGGTACCGGTACTTGTATTTTCGTGGTCACAGTGGAAACAGGAGCCAACTGGATGAGGAAAGAGAGGGGAGAATGTGGGAGGAGCAGTTTTGGTAGAAAGAACAGGAGCTCAGTTTTTTGTTTTTTGTTTTTAAAGTTTTGGGTTTCCTTATATGGTTTTTATTTATTTATTTAATTTATTTATTCTTTTATTGCTTTTGACAGAGAGAGAGAGAGAGAGAGAGAGAGATACAGAGACAGAGAGAGAATTGAACTGGGGGTGCCCCCAGTTCAGCATATGGGTCCGCACGGGCCGGGGCCGGGGCCGGGGCCGAGATTCGATCCTCGGTCCCCGGCGCTGCAAAGTGAGCGCCCAACCCACTGAACCATCTCGGCTTCCCCAGGAGCTCAGTTTTGAGGTAGGTTGAATTTTCCATGCCTAGTAGACCTGGAGTTGTCAGATACATCAGGCTGAAGTTCAGGGTAAAGCTCAGAGTTAGAAATGCCAACGTGGGAGGTATCAATACATCACTAGTGTTGGTATCTAAAGCCATGAGCTTGGTGCAGAGAGAATAAGGGAGCAGGGTTCCAGCCCTGGGCCCTTGGCACAACAGCACTAAGAGCTTCCAGAGAAGAGGAGAAACAGCTACAAGGAACTGCAGTTTCTTTGACTTTGCTTCCCAAACTGGACCATTATTGGGGCATCATTCCCTTATCAGATAGTACTTTGTTCTCTAAAGAGGTAAATCATATGAAGGAACTAATTATTCTTTCCTTATGCTCAATGTACTTGGGCATTTATCATACCATATGCCTGGCATTAAGCTGGCATTTCATTATCTCAGCTAATCTTTACGTTAGCCATGTGATATAACCTTTTATAGTTAAGAAAACCAAAGCCCAGAAAGATTGAAGTAATTTGCCCACAGAAGGAAGGTAGAGGGTAAGGGGATTCCAACCAACCCAGATGAGTCCTACTCTAGGGCTCATCTCCTGACTACTTTCCCCTTTTTGTTAAAGTGATTATTGAGGGTTTTCAGAGGAAGCATCTGGTTATTTTTGTTTTGTTTTGATTTTACTTATTAGGGCCCATGGTACTTATAAGTTTGTTTTTCTTGCCTAAGGTCAGGAAGTATGAGCTGTTTAGAAGAGCTGACCCAAAGCAGTGTCCTCGCCTGGAATGGGGAGTACTGGGTCCAATTGGATAGGTGGGCTCACTTTCAGTCCCAAATCCTCACAGAGGAGGGCCCAACGAAGAGAAAGACATTGTCCTGACTGTTCCTTGTCGCCTCAGTCTCATTTGGGGCCGTGGCTCTTCAGCATCAAAAGCAGGGATTTGATCAAATGTTGAAATGAGAGACAGGAACCAGGAGAGATAGAGATGATATAAGACAACAGATGAAATTTTCTAGCAGAGCAGGAAAACCAGTTGCCTTACCAGGAGCTGCAAAGTAATAAAGGCAGGAAGGAAAACTTTACAACTTCTGGGGAAGGACTGACTATTATTAGCTCAGAATACTTCACATTAGACACCATGCATTTGTGCGAGGGGGAAACTGCTGAGGATGCTGCAGCTAAAAGAGTCTTCAAAGGATTTACCCTGGGGCCACACAAGCAAGATAGCAACAGGGCTGGGGAACAGATCCAAGCTTCAGGCTATAATCAGGTCTTTTCACTTTAGCCACACCTCTTCACAATACCTCAGGCTCTGAAATGTCTATTACAGAAAAGAATATGGGAAGAACAGCAGTCTGTAGGAACAACATGCTGAGTCCATGAAAATCACAGGCCTAGACAAGACAGAAAGCTAAGGTTTTTAGGGGCTCCCAACCTGGAAGGTGACAGAAAGGGCAGGGGAGTGTTGTTCATGGCAAAGCTCAAAGTTTGAAGCAGCCTCACAATGGGCAGCTGAGCCATCACAGGATTGACATTTATTATATCAAAAGACCAAGTTGTATTTTTTGGTAATCCCATCAGCAAAAAGTGAAGAAAGGGGTGGTCCCAATACTCAAATATAATTCAATAGGTGGATTAAAATGAAGTTTTAAATAACAACCTTAAAGTGTTTTAGTAAGTAGCCACAATGGTTTACTCTGTAGACCAAAAAGGGGTTCTACTGAAAATAATGTCCTAGGGTGATCCGATCATAAATTCCTAACTGGGCAGGTCATGGTGGGTAGTCATGCCTGAGGCATATAACTACCTTAGTAAAAGGTTTGTCTTTGTTTTAGGCAAGCCCTCTTCATTGTTTTTGTACATCTAAGTTAACACCATTTTAAACATACCCACCCTCAAGCAAGCACATAATCTTGTTCTTGTTGTTGTTTTAAGATTTGAGAGAAGGTGAGAGAGAGAGAGAGAGAGAGAGAGAGAGAGAGAGAGAAGTGGGGAGAGAGAAGTGGGGAGAGCCCAGATCAGTCTCCATAGTTGTACATCATTAGTTTTTTGACATAGTTTTATTCCACACAGGTGGATGTGGGGCCATGTGGGGTGGGAAGCTCACCCTGGCAAGAACTGAACAGGGGGCCTCCCATATGGGAAGTACACCCCAGTTCAGCATATGCATCTGCACAGGCCAGGACTTGATCCTCAGACCCTGGGACTGCAAAGCAATTGCTTAAACCACTGATGTTGATCATAATCCCAGCCTGCCCACATGTTTTAAGGCAAAGCATTGTTCTCTCAGAACACAGCTGTTTGGTAGGCCATAACCATGGGTCCTGTACCAGCCAAGGCTTCCTGGAAGTAATTTTCTAGCTATGTGAGCCCTACCTGAACAATTAATGACAGCAAAATGACATCTGCCCTAATGGAGGGAGTCTGGACATGTGAGCTAATGAGGAGAGAAAATGATGAGCAACCTGTGGAGACTTGGAGACTGACTCCTCTACCCTATTCCTCTCTTTCCAGGGGAATAGTTAAGGAATTGGACATTTTCTCATATGTTCTTACCTAAAAGGGGAGCAAGTTTCCCTTAAATGATGTGCAAGGGTCTAATAGCTCTGTGCAAAGCCACCTCTGGTAAAAGACCGCAGCTTTGTCACTATGTCATTCACAGGCCAGTGTGGTGGAGGTATGTGCCAAGTGGCAGCCATGTGAGTCCACCAGAAAAGCCCAGGTGCGGACCCCAATTCCAGTGTAGGGCTGAGATGGGGACAAGACACTGCATTGGGATGCTTGGAACAGCAGGGAAAATCGAGGGAGCGATTTCAGACTTTCTCCCTCATCACAGAACCCCTGGGTGAATTAACCACGAGAATATAAAGAGATGTAATTGCTTCAGAGAACACATGAGCCAGATGGATGTTAACCCCTAATTTTACATTAAAAAAAATTTTTTTTTTAATTATTTTTGACAGAGAGAGAGAGAGATACAGAGACAGAGACAGAGAGAGAACTGAACTGGGGGAACTCCTCAGTTCAGCATATGGGTCCGCACCGGCCGGGACCGGGATTCGATCCTTGGTTCCCGGCACTGCAAAGTGAGCGCTTAACCCACTGAGCCATCCCGGCTTCCCATAATTTTACATTTTAAAAAATGGTCTCCAAAAATAAAAAATTGTTTGGGAAAGCTTTAGGTTTTTCTGTTTTCACTGCTCTGCATCTAGGAAATTACAAATTTAGCAGCGATTCCTTGCCCTGGCAAATCACCTGGGAAGGTTTTTTAAAAAGATCCTGTTGCCTAAATGAATCCCATCCCAATCCAATGAAATCAAATTCTCTAGGCATGGTGTCCAGGCATTCGTGGTGTTGTTGGGTTTTTTTTTTTGGGGGGGGGGGGTTGTTTTTTTAAGTTTCCCAGGTCATTGTATGTGCAGTCAGATTTGAGAATTACTGCTCTGGAGCCTCATCCTATTACATTAAAACGTGGCTAAAAAGGATTTATTTATTTATTTATTTATTTTAGTGACAATTGGTGTGTCTACATCATTTACAGCCAGTGTGGCCCGGCCCACTATGACATTTATCCAGCTCCCCAAACTCGCACTGCCCTTCCATAATTAGTGAAGGAAACAACGCCAACGTCTCTCGTCTCCCTTGAACTAAACCTCTAGTTGGCTAGGGCGGAGGGGCCGGGGAGTCTGGGTTCGCTGTTCACCCCAGGGATTGGGGCTCATGGGAGGCGCCTGGGCCAGGCGGGGACGCTGGAGAAGGCGGTGCCGAGCCAGGGAACTCCCTCCTGGGTCAGGCCCCGCCTGGACCCGGCGCCCCTACGCCCCGCCGCCCCCACCCCCAGGCACCGCAAGCGGCCGCGCGCTGAGGACTACACTTCCCATAATGCACCCTGGGGCCGGGCAGGGCCGGGCCGGGCAGAGCAGCTGGAGCCGGGCCTCTGCCTGGAGAGCCCGGCGAGGGCTGTCTTCCTGAGCTCGCGGCCGGGCGAGGGGCGGTGGGAGGGGCGGTGGCCCGTGCCGTGGCCATGTCTGCATCCGCAGGGTGCGGTGGTCCTGCGAACCTGCGCCCCCTGTCCGGGCCCGGCCGGACACCAGTGCGCCCCTGGGGATCCAGAATAAGGCAGTGACCCGCAATCTCCGTGCGTCCTAGGTCCCTTCCGGAGGAACAGGTGAGTCCGACTGCCAACCCACGTGGCCTGTGGCCGCAGAGAGACTGGAGAGCTGTCATCCTTAGAAGGAGGGGCTTGAAGACTGAGGGCCCCTGCCGTCTACGCTGCCATTTGCGGTAGGACTGGGTGTCTCTGGGGTCCTTAGCCAGTTGGCTTCTAGCTGGGAAATACAAAAGGCGAGGCCTGGAACCCATCCTTTGGCTGGAAGGGCGAAGTCCTGTAGGGGGCTGTGGCCAGGTAGGACCCGCCCCCCAAAGCACACAAATTCGGCCAGCAGGGTCCTCTCAAAGATTGACAGAGGTGACTGTGGGCAGAGCGGGTCCATCTTCTGAAAGTGTCTTGGGGCTTGAGACTTTGCTTTCGAGGGTGCCCTGGCTCAGACCACTGGGCTACCTCTCATGCTTGGTGAGCCACCTTTTCTGGGATCAGGTTTGCTGGGAGAGGGTGAACAGATTTTATCAGAGAAGGGAGTGGCTGCTAGCAGTGCCCACTACCAAGCCAGGCTCTCAGCATGGAGTAGGCATCCTGCTGACGCAGGGACAGCACAGCCTTACCTGGGCCCTGTCTACCACACATCCACAAATCTTGGCATCACCCTCCCAGGAAGCCACTCCCCAAAGGGTCAAGGGTAGATGGAGCACTAAGCAGGAAGGGGGAGCTGTAGGGAGGGGTTCTTGCAAGGTCCTTCCCCCTTCAGGGCGGGCACCTGAGGGAGGGAGGCACACTAGAAGGGCAGATGGAACCAACCTGCTTGGTGGTATTGTTCATGTCACAGGAGAGCCCTTTTAGGGAAAGTAGCAAGCCCTGGGTGCTTCTTAAGAGAGAATGCCTGAGACTAGTGAGTGCCTGGGACTAGTTCCAAAAGACCTCTCTTGCTTAACTCCTTTAGGCTTAGCCTCCCAGAAGAGTCAGCTATAGAGGTCATGGCTCCAGTGGGGGTTGAGGTGAGTTTTGCTATGAGTCACTCACTTCCCTGCCTAGTTTCTAGAGTAAGTGTCCAGAGAACTGTTTGCTTCATGAAGACTTCTGGCTGGATCCCCAGAGTAGCCTTGGAGATGTGGAGTAGCTGCATGATCTCAGGTGGCAGGGGACCTGGTGAAGGAAGCAACCATTAGCCCCGGCCAACTAACCCTGTTCCCACTCCATGCGGGCTGCCACTCAACCAGGCTGGACTCAGTCACCAGAAGCCCTCAGGGGATCAGTGGGTAGTGGGCGCTCAGGACATCAGGTATGCTGCTGTAGACCTTGTCTGGGTCTTGAGCCAGAGGTGCAAGGCCACAGAGCAGGGGCATGTGGCGGACCAAGGACAAGGTTCAACCTCGGAGAGACTTCCAGGAGTAGCAGAGAACTAACGGTCTGTGCTTGCAACTCCCATGAATAGCCAGTTAGCTGGGAGGAGCTCCCAGCCCTAGTCTTATACACAGCTCTTTGGCCCAACATCACAAATGGGTCACTTCAGGCCAGAGCCCACCTGGCTTCACAAGGTCAGAAGCACATTTGTCCAGGCCAGTTCATTAAGGGCTGGCTCAAGACGAGCAAACTCTCCAAGGACTGATTTACATGGCAGAGACCACGGGATCTGTGTGTAAGTACAGCTAGCTAGCTATATATGGTCTGAATGTTAGGTAAGAATAATCACAATATGCAAATGACATCAGCTGAGTGTACAAGTGCCGACTGTGTAAACTTGTAGCCAGAATACGTGGATTAGCTCATTTAATCCTCCTCAACCCAATGAATCAGTGTTATCATCATTCCCATTTTATAGATGAGAAAACTGAGGCTTATAAAAACCAAGCCAGGTTAGTCCAGGTCTCTCTGACTCAAGCTATTGTTCCTGAACACTTGACAACTAGCAAGGACAAGCCTTCCCCCATAGGCAGGGGCTCCAGAGGTTACACGGTAGCTGGGTGTTCTTCCAGGATCTTTCACCTTCTCCCTGCCAAAGTTACTGATGTGGCAAACATCGATTAAACTCCTTCTCAATGTGGAGCTGACATTCTGATATCTGTGGCAGGTCACAGGGTGACCTTCAATGTAGAAAAATAAAGCAGGGCAAGGTAGTGAGCAGCAGAGCTACTGCAGGAAGGCCTCCCTGATAAGGTAACACTTGAGCAGCAACCTGAAGGAAGTGAGAGAGTCATGTATAAATATGTAGCCCAAGCAGTGGAACAAGTGAGGTGCAGGGTAAGGGGGAAAGCAGGGAGATGAGGCCCAGACAGGAAGTTCAGCAAGGGCAAAGTTCTCAAGTGAAGGAGCACCCAGGGTTTACATTATACTTAAAGCCATGAGGTCAGTGGGGCCAGGCTGATGCGAAACAGTGGGGAAAAGGGCAGGAGAGGAGGTCAAGGAAGTGATGGGGGAGGGTGGGTAGAGTGGTCCTTGAGAACCACTGTGAGGAAACTGGCATTCTCTCTGAGTGAGGTGGAGCCATTAGTCATGAGCAGAGGGGTTACATGCCTGACTTCTGTTTCAAGAGGATCCCTTTGAGTGTTGTGAGAAGGATAAGTGGGGGGAGTCTGGTGAGAAGACGTCTGCAGCAATCCCCTAGAGAGATGTGGTGGCTTGGACCATTGTGGTAATGTTGGAGGCAATGAGAAGTAGTCAGCTGCTTGATAGAGACATTTCCCACTTAACATCAATAATATGTTCCACACAAGTTGGACATGCTGTCTGGAATCTCTAATTTAATCCTGTTATTTTAAATGGGAAGAAGTACAGGGCTTCCCTCATCAACCCCTAATTCCCAATTTTCTAAAATGGGACTAAAACACAGGGAAAATATACTTGATATGTGCCTACTAAATTATAGTGTTAGGATATAAAACACTTAAAACATTTCCTCTTGATCACAAAGCTATTTCTTTGATTCAGTTTCATGGCCTTTTCTAGTACCTGCAGCAGCCCTGATATTATAAGTAAACCCCTTTTGTTAGCACTCAGTGATCTTCCATTAGTTCTATTTGGAATGCAATATAAGGCCTTAAATAATGCACATTACTTTGTTAAAAATGCACCTCAAGTTTTGATGCTGTAAATACACATTTTAAAATATAAACAGAAGCTGAATCAACACACATTTGTTGTATCAGTCATAGATTGCTGCGTAACAAACTATCCCCAAAATTTAGCAGCTTAAAACAGCAATAAATATTATCATCTCATACAGTTTCGGTGGGTCAGGAATTTGGGAGCAGCTTAGCTGGGTGGTTCAGGCTCAGGGTCTCACAAGGTTGCAGTCATTGGAAGGCATGACAGGGACAAAACAATTTGCTGCCAAGGTTGCTCACTCACATGACTGGCACATTGGTACTGGCTGGTTGCAGGTCTCAGTTTCTTGCCATGAGGTTCTCTCTGTATGGTTGCTTGTGTCCTCATAACATAGCTGACAGCTCCACTTAGAGAGTGTGATCTAAAAGCACAAGGCAGAAGCCACAATGTCTTTCCTCAGAAGTCACACATTGTCATTTTCACACTATCTTACAGGTTACGTAGATCAGCCCTGCCTGATATGGGACAGGAGTAACAAAGGCATGAATACTAGGAGTTGAGGCTCTCTGGAAGCCATCTTGAAGGCTGGCTACCAGGGTTGGTTATTAAAAACCAGGAGGCATTTTGTGAGGAAAACGTTAATTAGACATTTTGCTGGGTGTGCCTGTATTCCTTTTTTTTTTTTTTTTTAAGATTTATTGTTTGAGAGAAAGTAAGAGAGAGAAGGGGGGAGGGCCCAGAGCAGTCTCCATAGTTGTACATCATTAGTTGTGACATGGTTTCATTCCACACAGGTGGGTGTGGGGCTGCGCGGGGAGGGAACTGAACTGGGGGCCTCCTGCATGGGAAGTGAGAACCTTCACCGCCATGCTGGTGGTTACTAGTTGCACTACAGTTCAGCATATGGGTTTGCACGGGCCAGGGCTGGGAATCGAACCCTGGACCTCATGATTACAAGACAAGCGCTCAACTGCTGAGCTCTCTGGGCATTCCCGAATTCTTCCTTTTATCAGAAAAAGAACAACAGACTGCATTGTTTAGAGGGGAATACTCTCAATCTATTCCCCAGAGGTTTGAGTTAGCTGGGTCCTGGAAGGGACACTTTCTAATACTTACCCTTGTTAATTATGCCATTGACCCCAGCACCTCCCCCCTTCCCCTCAGTGATGCCTTTGTTTGCCCCACAGGAGAGGCGAAGGGATGGCTGCCGACATGCCAAAGAGAAGCAGCGAATGCCCTGATGGCACATTGGCTCCTCCTGATGGGCAGAGTGTGGAGAGAGCCGAGAGCCCCACACCGGGACTGGCCCAGGGAATGGAGCCAGGTAGGGCAGGGTGTGTAGTCCTGGGCGGCTGACAGCTAGAGCAGCCTCCAGTCGGGAGTCCCAAGCACTCTTTCTCTCCAACTCCTTCATGCATGTGTGCAGCCTCCCCCTGGGACCACAGCAGGGAACCGGGCTCAGGCTGCTTCCTGCACTTTCTGTTGGGCCACTTCTGTGCTGTGTGCCTGGCTATCAGCGGGGGCTCTCCTATTCCTGTGACTACAGCATCCCTGCCTGCCCCCTTCAGCTCTCAGCTTAAATGTCACCTCATACCTTAAGCCTGCTCAGACCATGCTCTGTACAGAGCACTAGTTATTGTGTACCGGTAATTGTATTTGTTTAGGTATGTCTTGCCCGTCTCTCTTACCCGCCTCTCTAAACCTCAAGACTATGAGCTCTGAGCACAGAGAAGTTGCATCACCAACGCCTGGTACAATGCTGAACTCACAATAGAGGCCTAAAATATATCTGTTGAACTATTCTGTCAAAAAAATAAATAAAAATTAGTCAAGGAAGATGACATGGTCCCTGCCTTGGGGGAGCCACAGGCTGATGGGGCATTATAGTGGAGTGGCTTAGGAGCTATGGCCTGAGCAGGGTTGGGGCGCCTTCTCCCAGGGAGGGGTTGGCTGGGCACACAGCAGTGAACAACCAGGTCCCTGCCCTTGGGGAGACACCCCATGGTAGTTAGGGAGTAACAGACAAATGCCACAAGAGAACCAAGGAGGAAGATCTGATAGTGTGCCTGGGACTGGAGGTCAGGTGAGGAAGCAACGAACACCTTTGCTGAAAGTGGAAGCGTGACAAAGGAAGGAGTGTGTTCCAGGTAGAGGGACTAGCAGGGGCAGAGGCCCTGAGGAGGGTGGGAGGGTTGAGGGTGCCCCAAGAGCAGATGGACGAAGGCCAGTGTTGCTGGATGGGCCAGGACTATGAGAGAGGGAGGCAGATACCAGCTGCCCCCCAAAGCCATTAGGCGCTTGGGTCTTATTCCCAGTCTGATGGGAGGAGTCTGGCGGGCTGTAAGTTGCAGGGAGGCATGACTCGCGGATAGTAAGTAGCTGGAGGGAAGAGTGACTTGCCTCATCAGGACAGGCAGTCAGGATAGAGCGGCTCTTGCTGATGAGGTGGTCTGCCTGTGGCTACTGCTCTAAGCACCATTGCTTTTGGCCGGCAGGTGCCGGGCAGGAGGGTGCCATGTTCGTCCATGCCCGTTCCTACGAGGACCTGACTGAATCAGAGGATGGGGTGGCATCTGGGGAGAGTCCCAAGGAGGGTGCCGGGGGCCCCCCACCGCTGCTTACAGACATGCGCCAGATCAGCCAGGACTTCAGTGAGCTGAGCACGCAGCTAACAGGCGTGGCCCGAGACCTCCAGGAGGAGATGCTGCCAGGAAGCTCTGAGGACTGGGCAGAGCCCCCAGGGGCAGCGGGGAGGCCAGCCATGGAGTCCCCCAGGACGGGCACAGGCGAGGGGGATGAGGAGGAGGCTACCGAGGCATGGCGACTGCACCAGAAGCATGTCTTCGTGCTGAGCGAGGCGGGGAAGCCTGTATACTCTCGCTATGGGTCTGAGGAGGCGCTTTCCAGCACCATGGGTGTCATGGTGGCCCTGGTGTCCTTCCTGGAGGCTGACAAGAATGCCATCCGTTCCATTCACGCAGGTGAGCCACCTGGAGCGGAGCTGGGAGGGTTTCCCTGACCAGGGTTAATTAATTTATCACGGGTTTGGGACTCCCGGGGCCTAGAGAGCTGGGATGTGCTGTGACCTTGGACAGTCCCTCCACTCAGGGGGCTTCAGGTCCTCAATGGAGCAGGGATAACAAATCTGACTGCCTCCTAGGGCTGGTGTGAGTTCCAAAGGTGGCTCGGATATGGGCAGGGTGAGAAGCCTGGGGAGGTAACCCCTAAAATCCTGGGTCCTGAGCCCCACCTAGTTCTTGCCATTTAGCACAAGAATGTGTGTTTTTCTGAAGTGCTTCCCCACGTTTCAGCTGGTGCCATTCTGTGAAGTAAGTGGCGGGGGCAGGCCCGGAGCCCTCACGGAAAGGGGGCTGTGAGCTGCGGCTTTTCTCCTCATCGTCCTGAAGCCCCTACTGTGTGCGGAGCCCCGAGGGAGGGTGGAGAGGATGTGGAAGGCGACAATCTGCGCAGGAGGCGGGGCTCCAAGGGGACTGGGCAAGGCCAATCGGGAGGACTTCCTGGAGAGGGGCTGAAGCTGACATCCCTCCCCCACCCCCCCACCCCGCCCCCAGATGGCTACAAGGTAGTGTTTGTTCGCCGAAGCCCACTGGTACTGGTGGCGGTGGCCCGCACACGGCAGTCGGCGCAGGAACTGGCGCAGGAGCTGCTCTACATTTACTACCAGATCCTGAGCCTTCTTACGGGCGCACAGCTGAGCCACATCTTCCAGCAGAAGCAGAACTACGACCTGCGGCGCCTGCTCTCGGGCTCGGAGCGCATCACCGACAACCTGCTGCAACTCATGGCACAAGACCCCAGCTTCCTGATGGGGGCGGCGCGCTGCCTGCCCCTGGCGGCCGCCGTGCGCGACGCCGTGAGTGCCAGCCTGCAGCAGGCGCGCGCGCGCAGCCTCGTCTTCTCCATCCTGCTGGCGCGCAACCAGCTCGTGGCGCTCGTGCGCCGCAAGGACCAATTTCTGCACCCCATCGACCTGCACCTGCTCTTCAACCTCATTAGTTCCTCCTCCTCCTTCCGCGAGGGCGAGGCCTGGACGCCCGTGTGCCTGCCCAAATTCAACGCGGCCGGCTTCTTCCACGCACACATCTCTTACCTGGAGCCTGACACCGATCTCTGCCTGCTGCTCGTCTCTACAGACCGCGAGGACTTCTTTGCAGTCTCTGACTGCCGGCGCCGCTTTCAGGAGCGTCTGCGGAAGCGCGGAGCTCACGTGGCGCTGCGGGAGGCTCTGAGCACGCCCTACTACAGTGTTGCCCAAGTGGGCATCCCCGACCTGCGCCACTTTCTCTATAAGTCCAAGAGCTCGGGACTCTTTACCAGGTGAGGGAGAGCCTGGGGGATACTGCTTGAGGGAGACAGGGGCATAGCGGGGAGGCTGGTTGGGCCCAAGGCCTGATGCAGTCCTGAAACTGACGACTCCTCTGGGAATGGACCGACATGCTGGGTCTGTTTTACTCTGATCCAGGGCCCCAGAATCCCTATCGCCCTACTCTCTATGGGCATACACCGCTCCATTTCATTACCCAGATGGCCTGGAAATACCCAGTACACCTAGGGAAGGAAATTGGAACAGAGGTCTCCTGGGTCCCTGGCTCTGGAGCAACTTTGCCTTAGGGGTCACTTTGGTCCAGCCCAGGATGCAGAACTCCTCCACTTCCTCCTCCAACAGAGGGCAGGGGCCAGATGTGACAGCTTCTATCCTCCCTTTATCCCTTTTGGGTCCAGGAGGTTCCCAGCTCACCTTTCTTCTACTCCAGACCCGTCACTCTGTCTTGGACTCCTAAACTCAGATTGGCCTCTCCAAGGGAGGGTCCCCAAAGATGGCATGAACTGGGGGGAGGGACTAGAACAGGTCTCCACTCTGAGTCAGCCCAGCCCTGTCCTGGGGAGTCTTCCGTGGTGGGGAGACAGTGCCCCGCCCGGGAGCACTTGGAAGGTAAGACACATGGCTGAGTCTCCCTGGCTAGGAACGGGTGTTCATAGATCTCCCGAGAAGGCCGTGAAAGTCATTCCTTTGTGAACCCGCTCCCCCATCTCCAGCCCTGAGATTGAGGCCCCGTACACCAGTGAAGAGGAGCAGGAACGGCTGCTGGGCCTCTACCAGTACCTGCACAGCCGGGCCCACAATGCCTCCCGCCCACTCAAGACCATCTACTACACAGGCCCCAACGAGAACCTCCTGGCCTGGGTAAGGTGGCCCTGGGATGGGCTGGGCTTCATCGGGGTCTCAGGCAGGGGCCAGGATGGGTATCTAACCTGGATGATCATCCTGTACCCCCTCCTCCAGGTGACAGGTGCCTTTGAGCTCTACATGTGCTACAGCCCCCTGGGGACCAAGGCATCAGCTGTCAGCGCCATCCATAAGCTGATGCGCTGGATCAGCAAAGAAGAAGACCGCCTCTTCATCCTGACGCCCCTCACCTACTGAGGGGAATGTGTACGGGCTCCGCCCTCCCAAGCCCACTGGGCCCTGGGAGCCTCCTGGTGAGGCTGACCTCTCTTGCCTGGGCAGCAGGCAGGGACTGTGGGTTGGTGAGTGCATTAAAGTGCTTTGGGGAGACACTTACTGGACCTTGTCCCCGGTTCCTTTGCTCACTATGTCACTTACATAGACACTGGAACTCCCTCCCTGTGCCCTGCCATGCTTCTCTGCGTGCAGGGGCACATGCACACTTATCGCCTGTCTGCTCCCTCCCTGGCACCGCATCAGACCACACAAACTCAGGGGCTGACCCTGGGCTGGGGTTCTCCTTCAGTTGAAGTCCTGCCCCCATGTAAAGGTTTCCCTAGCACCCCGCTGGCCTTGCCCCCATACTCAGTCTGAGCCCCTGGTGCCTCCTGTCCTAGGTGGGGCCCCTTGTGTGCTCCCAAAGGATCATCCAACCACCCTGGGCGTCCTGGCTATGGCTCTGCTTAAGGGGCTAAGCTGAGGAAGGTGGGGATGTTCAGGTGGGGAGAGTCTGAGCCCTGGTACACGTGGCAGCCCTTGGTGACGTGGCACAGTATTCAGCACAGACAAATTTAGTCCCGCCGTGCTGTACCTGTAGGCCTCTGGGGGAATTGTCCCAGCGTGGGCCTTCTCACGAAGGGCTGCCCACCTCAGCTGCCCACCTCAGCTGCCCTCCTCAGCTGCCCTCCCTCCAGCCGCACATTCCTTGGACTGACCCATAGGAGTGAGCTGGAGGGCCTGAGAGACCAGCTGACCTCCAGGGCAGGAGGGGCTGCTGCTAGGCACTGGGCCCTCCTCAGTCACCCCGTTTCCTGGCATGGCTCAGCCGACGGGGATCACAGGAGGCTCAGCAGTGAAGGCTCAGCCCCGTTCACTCTGCCATGAGACCCTCTCTGGGCAGAACCCACGGCACAGTGCTGAAAGCCTCGATCTTGCTGCTAGAGGGGGCTCTCAGTTCTGCCATAACCATCTCATTGGCTGAGGGAGCAAAAGGCCTAGGAAGTGTCTACGGGAGAGAAGTGTCCCCTGGATATGGTGTTCAGGCTACAGAGTGAGTCACACTCATTCAATCTCTGAGAGCTAGGCAGGCTAAGAAACTCTGCCACTAAAGCCAACACATCTTGGAGAATGTGTCCCTGTGGGTGGCATTGGCCAAAGGTATACTAGAATGGTTCTGTTTACTGTCTCAGGAAATGGTGGCATAGCCCTGGCCCTTGGCCCTACCCTGGATATGGCAGCAGGCCACCTGACTAGACCCT
Source organism: Craseonycteris thonglongyai (assembly GCA_004027555.1). Taxonomy (NCBI): domain Eukaryota; kingdom Metazoa; phylum Chordata; class Mammalia; order Chiroptera; family Craseonycteridae; genus Craseonycteris; species Craseonycteris thonglongyai. The sequence goes on from PVKE010004758.1 coordinate 16,600, forward strand.
AAAGCCCCTGGGGGCAGCCACTGGCTCAGTGGGTGCTGCTCACCCTGCACACATGGCCTGGGTTTCTTTTCTCCCTGTTTTTCTGCTTCTGTTCCCCTTGCTCCTGGCTAAGGCACCAAACTGCTGCCTCTGTCAGGCCAGCTATCCCTGATGCTGCTGGTGTTCTGGTCAGCGGTGGACCCCGAGGCGCCCCTGTTGGCTGTCCTGATAGCCGTAGGGCTCTCAGGTTCTCTGCAATTCAGCACCTGTTCTGGGCAGGGGTGAGAAGGGGTGGTCACAATGAGATGAGTGTGTGGATCTAGGGCAGTAGGCACCTGTGAGTGTGGGGTTTATCTGGGGAGCCAGGAAGGGATAGCAGGCAGACTTGGAAGAAGTCCCTCGTGGAGGAACCAGCACATGCAAGGGGAAGGACCTGGTATGACTGGTTTACAGTGAAGCTGGAGGAGAGTTCAAGGCCTAGGGTTCTTGAACTCCAGGTCAGGCCAGCAGTGGAGAACCATGGAATGGTTTAAATCTGCAGAATGATGGAGCTAGAGACATCCCCCTGTTGCCACTAAGGTAAGGTGACCAGATTTTAACATTGGTAAAGCGGGACACCATTGACTGGGGGGGGGGGGGTTCTTGATTAAAATTTTGGTCTATCTCCTGCCGTTCCCTAGCTTGTCATGCATTCTTTCCAAAAATTGGGACTTTTTTAAAACGCCGCAGGACATGGGACAAATTGTTAAAAATCGGGACTGACCCACCAAAAGCGGGACGTCTGGTCACCTTACACTAAGGTGATGGTCTTGGGTCGGAGAAAGAAACTGGCTCTAGTTTTCGGGAATAGCATTCAGAGGGGGAGTGAGAGCCCAAAGAAGGCAAAGTGGCTAACAGTTCTTGGGTGACAGATGCCATGGACAGATGCCAAGGGCTAGGCTTTGTGAGTTCACCTCGGGGGAACCCTTGTATTCCTCACAGCAAGGCCCCATTAGCTGAATTTCCCCACGTGGCTTGCCTTCTCCCCTCCTGCAGAGGGAGCAGATGGGCAGGGGTGGGAGTGGGGTGCAGAGAAGGCGCTCCTGTGGACACCAGCTGTCAATGACCAAGGCTCCCTGCAAAGGGACGCTGGCCTTCAGGTAGCCAATAGCCTGGCCACATGGTGGGAGCAAAGAGCCAACTGTAACTGCTGCACCCTGACACCTTCCCTAAACAGTGGACTGGGTGATCAAGGAGGGCCCCTGAAGTCTCTCTGAGTGTTCCCAGGCGGGACACAGGTCACAAGCACCCATGTCTCTGCCCCAGGCGGGCAATGTTCCATTTCAATTTTTCCCTGCATGACTGTCTTTAGATATGTTGACTGGAACACAGGAACCGTGCCATGATTTTCCATGAGTGTCTATTCACTTCCGGGCTAGTTCTGGTTAGAGAAGGGAGTGCCTTTTATGTTACCTCAGGCATCTTATCCTCTGGGTGTGGCAGCTGCTGGTGTTCTTTCCTCTCTGTCACCAAGTGCTTAGCCTGGAGGGGGAGGGAAGTCCAGCACTAGGAATGGGGGAAGCAGGGAGTCAGGTCTCCAGAGGGAACTACTCTGGGGTGGGGGTAACAGGGGGTCTATGAGACCCACAAAATGGACCTGGCACCACCTGGATCAGGAAGGCTTCCTGGAGGAGGTGCCACCTGAGCTGCAAAAGGTGGAAGGGAACCAGGTACTCTTGGAAGGAGGAGCAAGGCGTATAGACTGAGTGAGGGAGTAGAGGAGGTGCAGTGCTGGGGACCAGGTGCATCCTGTTGAACTGAGGGCTCCTCTCTCTCCCATCCTCCTTTACCCTCCACAGTTCACAGGCCCCTCCCACTTCAGCTCAAGACCACCCTGTGAAGCTGGCCCTCCTTCCAGGGCCCAGGCCCACTTGGCTGAAAGGACTGTCAGATTGAGGATGTCCCCCAGGGTCCCTCTCCCATGTTAGGAGGGACGAGTGTCAACAGAAGAAACATCCAAACCTGTAGAAAATTTGTATGAGTTTACTTGAGTCAGACTGACAATGGCCAGGAAGCAAAATCTCAATGGATTGAGAAAACGCTCCAGTGAATGGCAGTTTTGCAGCTTATTTTACACACGAGAATCAAGGGAGACATAAACAGAGTTACACAAAGTCCATTGGTGGTAGATTAGGGGGGCTGGAAAAGGTAAGCAGGAAAGTCTCTAGGACTGGATAAAAAATAAAACTGAGAGACACATACTTGTTTTACATTGGTGGGTACAGGATAGTTAATAATTAACCTTTACAGCACATAGAGATGGTGTGCAAGGAACAAGATAACAATGAGGGGTTCTGTGGTCTGTTACACTGGTGCTAGCAGTTGTGTCTTTGAGGAGGGTCTGAGGTTTCAAAGGTTTGTTATGTTAGATGACCAGACAGTAGACAGGTTCACTTAAGGTAAAGATTGACGTTTGTCAAGGAAGTTAGAGACCTAGGACATGACTACCCGCCACGATCCACTTTTAGTTAGGAATTTTTAGATTCACTCTGTGTGGTTTACTTTCCGCCTCTGAGTTTGTAAGGCCCACCATGCTGGCCTCCCTGACATGTCAAGTTTAGTATGTGGCCCCTTTTTTGTCCACACCAGTTACCAAGGGGGAGCCGCTGAGGTCAAGGTCAGAGATGGCAGGAGCAGACATAGGTTGCCTCCCCCGCACCCCCCCCCAACATGTCCCAGCCTGGAGAGGGAGCTTTGGGTTGCCACCTAGTCAGAACTACATCCTCATTTCCGAACAGAAAGACTTGAGGCCCAGCCAGGTTACGGGTGCCCATGCTTCCCCCGTCTCAGGCGGGTTCTGGGTCAGAACCAGAAAGGAAGGCCAGTGTTATGTGTTTCCTCGTCCCCATCCTACAGCTTCCACATACTGAGGCAGCCAAAGCAGGGACCAGAGCTAGGGTGGCGTCTCCACAGAAGCTGCCTCTCCTCTGACTGCTGCCCAGCCAGGCAGGACTGGCCCCATGTTGTAACCCCTACCGCCCCGGTAGGGCAGGGTGCAACGCCCCTTCCTGACACCATCCTGTGGCTGACTGTCCAGAGCAAGCCACAGAAGGATGGCCCTGCCCACAGGGAGTGGAGCCATTCCTGGGGTCCCCTCACATCTCCCCTCTGGTCCCCCTGCCCCCATGTTTGGTTTCTGTTCCGAATATGATGGGTCCCCCAGGCCCTGCCTGCGAACCAGCGTCTGAGGTGTTAAGCGGCACCAAGTGATGAAATGAGCCAGCTAGTCCTGTAACTGCCCCTAGAGCGACCCCGCCCTTTCACCTGGTCCCTGCGCATCGTGGTGGCCTGGATGGGACAGCTCAGACCTACTTACCTCCCTCCAGGCCACTGGCAGAAAGATGCCCAAAAGAAGTAGGATTCAGGCTCCCGACGGCCTGCACAGTACGGAGGGCGGGCCCAGGCCCGGCCTTCAACAGGCCCCTCCCACCTCCCCGCCCCTACACGGGGCCCCGCCCGACGGCCTCTCCCACCCGCCGCGCTCCGAACGACTTCACTCCAGGCGCCGGCTCGGAGCAGCAGCTAGGGCAGCAGGTGAGGCGGCCTCTCTAATCCTTGCCGGTGTGTGTCCGCTCGTGCCAGGTGCTCATCAGAACCCGAGGGTAGGGGAGGAGGGTGGACACCGCAGAAGCCCTGGGCGGGGGTCCGCTGCCCGAGGGCTCTCAGGACCCCGCGCTGGACGCTGCTGCTTCCAGCCCTCCAGTCTGCTCGCAGCCAGGCCCCAGCCTGCGGGAACCCCCACGAGGCGCCCCCTGGGCCTCGATGGAGCTCCTCCTGCCGCCCTCGCAGCCGTCCCTGTCGCTGCTGCCGCTGCTGCTGCCGCTGCTGCTGCCGTCTGTGACCGGGGCGGGCGGGTCCTGGCAGTGCCCGCGCACTCCCTACGCCGCCTCCCGCGACTTTGATGTGGTGTATGTAGTGCCCAGCTTCTCAGCAGGAGGGCCAGTGCAGGCCCTGGCGACCTACGATGGGGGCAAGGACGGAAGGGCCGTGTTCGTGGGCACACGCAATCGCCTGCACGTGCTTGGGCCTGGCCTGCAGCCCGTGGAGAGCCTGGCCACGGGTCCTGCTGGGGACCCTGGCTGCCAGACGTGTGCGGCCTGTGGCCCGGGCCCCCACGGCCCGCCGGCGGACACCGATACAAAGGTGCTGGTGCTGGAGCCGGCACTGCCCGCTCTGGTCAGCTGCGGCTCGAGCCTACATGGGCGCTGCTTCCTGCATGAGCTGGAGCCCCGTGGAGGCACCCTGCACCTGGCGCCACCAGCCTGCCTCTTCTCCGCCCACCGCAACCGGCCTGAGGACTGCCCGGACTGCGTGGCCAGCCCTCTGGGCACCCTGGTGACCCTGGTTGAGCAGGGCCATGCCTCCTACTTCTATGTGGCATCCTCCCTGGACGAGGAGGTAGTGGCCGGCTTCAGCCCACGCTCCGTGTCCATCCGGCGCCTCAAGGCCGATGCTTCGGGATTCGCACCCGGCTTTGCGGCGCTGTCTGTGCTGCCCGCGCACCTCGCTTCCTACCGCATCGAATATGTGTACAGCTTCCAGGCGGGCGCCTTCGTCTACTTCCTGACGGTGCAGCCATCCAGCGTGGCAGCCCCTCCGGGTGCCGTGCACACGCGCCTGGCCCGCCTCAGCGCCCTGGAGACCGAGCTGGGTGACTACCGCGAGCTGGTCCTCGACTGCCGTTTTGCACCTAAGCGCCGGCGCCGTGGTGCCTCTGAGGGAGGACAGCCCTACCCGGTGCTGCGGGCGGCCCATACCACCTGGGTGGGCGGCCGATTGGCCGCCGAGCTGAGCATCACTGAGGGCCAGGAAGTGCTGTTCGGGGTCTTCGAGGCAAGCAGAGACAGCAGCCCCCGTTTGGGCCCCAGCTCTGTTGTCTGTGCCTTCCCCATCCACCTGCTGGACACACTCATTGAGCAGGGTGTGGAGCGCTGCTGTGAACCTCCCGTCCCTCCTGGCCTCCGGCGCGGCCTCGACTTCTTCCAGTTGCCCAGTTTGTGTCCCAACCTGGTGAGCAGAAAGAAGGGGTGCTGAAGCCACAGGCTGCTCCCTTCCACCACTGAGAGGGTCTGTTGGGGAGCAGGGAGGGCAGGAAGGGAGCTGTTTTCTCTTCCAGCCAGTCCCATAGTGCTGGGGGTGGTGTGAGGGTGTGAGCCAAAGGCCACACACACTGGAGGCTCCTCTCCCAGCCAGGCCGGCCCCCGTTGCTACCTCACTTTGCCTTCCCACCCGCTCACCTT
>PVKE010004758.1:21957-62561 GCA_004027555.1 Craseonycteris thonglongyai
CCCCCCCCCCCCCCCCAGCAGATGATCACAGACTCAGACTGCTCAGCAACACAGTTTCACTTTCCCTGTGGGAGCACTTGTTTTGGTCTGCTTTCTAAAGAGGGTGGGGCAGGAGCTGTTTGCAGAATGGCCCAACTACCCCGCTCCAGGGCCTGGGAAGTTTGGGGCTTGTCAGGGAGGCTGCATGGCTTGGGTTTCACTGACGCACTCACTACTGATCGATTGCTGTCTGTGAGTGATTGCGGAAAGCTCTAGGACATGGTAGGAAGGCGGCTTGGCTCTGGTAGGTTCTAGAAGGCTCACCCCAGTGTTGCGCAAACAACTATAAACATCTGGGGATGAGTGAAGTCTTAGCTGGGGCTGGTTGCAACTAGTTCACCACACAGGAGTCCCAGACGTTTCTCCACCACGAGGGGCTTTGCCCAGGTCCCCCTTCTCGCTGCGGGCAGGAGGTTACCCGTCTCATGCTGAATTGGGGGCTCCTTCCTGCAGACCCTACCCAGGCTCTCTCCAGCCATGTGTCAGGGAGCTGGAGCAGAGACAAATAGGACATTCCTTCAAATGCTGAGTACAAAGCCAAAACGGATTCCTTGAAGCCATTGAACCAATCCTACCCTAGATTACAAGAGATTAAACCAAGAAAATGGGGTGCACAGTATTGGGGGAGTGGTCTTTCAGTGAGATGACTCATAGTCACTGGTTATGTGAGAATTCAGTCTTTGGCTGTCCCGTGGACATCCAACACGAGTTGGCAGTGCCAGGTGCTAGGAGCACTAATCTCAAGCCTTGCCCAGAGGCTGGCCTGGCCCCTGGGAAGTGTGTGAACCAGCTTGTACTGTGTTTGTCCAGTGACTGGGTGTGTAGCTCCTGAGTGACACCCACTCCGTACTCACTGTGGCTGGCCTCAGGAAGCCTGAGGGGCTCAGAGCTATGACATGCCCTCCATGGGTCCAGGTAGGGTTTGAGTCTGGGGCAGTTACTCTCCGCTGTGGGGCATTGGACAGTTAATTGTTTTCAGGAAACACGGGCCCCTAGATAAGCTTGGGGACCCAGAGCTAAGGCCCTGAAATCCAGGGGCCAGCAGGAGGGGTGTGGCTCTGACTGGAGTAGGGCCTCTTTTCTACCCCTCAGCCCCACCTGTCCCTGAGTCATGCTGAAATATCTGACGGGTTTCCAGCTAGGACCAGGCCCCTTTACTTCCTCAAGCGAGGAGAGTCCCAGCCCCACACACCCAGGCTACAGACCCAGAGTGTGTGGAGGTTCTGGGCCCAGCTCTACAACTGCTTTTGCCCCCAGGGCTCCTGCTCAGCACTGGGGTCTGATGGCTGGGTTATGCACACTTGGTCTGATGGGGAGCTCAGAGCTAGTGAGGGACGGTCCCAAGCAACTCGGGCTCCTGAGCCCTGCCTGCATTTTGTACCCAGCTCTAATACCTTGCATTCGCACCCTGGCTTCCTGATTTCCCAGAAGTTTCCACAGCCCTGCCTTGGAGCGCTAAGTGCAGCCCCCAAACACCCTCCTGTTAAGAGCAGGGGAGAGGTTAGGATCTCCCCACCCCTGGGATCTAGCTTGGCATCCAGGCCTTCAGGCCTGGGTTTATTCCTTTTGTACCCTCATGGAGGTACAGGTAGCAGCTGGAGGTGCGGGAAGACCTTTGGAGTCTCAGGGAAGGACCATGTTACAGACCAGGTGCTGGCCATTAACCTCAGAGTTCAGCCCCCTGGTGCTGGGGGCGGGAAACAAGCCCTAAGAGGGGACAGGGTTTGCTGAAGTGCAGGGCAGAACCAGGAGAGGGCAGGAGAGGACTCTAGTTAAGAGCTCAGACCTCCACCCTGGCTCCTCTCTGGAGGGACTTCCCAGCCTGTCCTGGCCTTGGACAAGGGACGAAACAAACCTCTCTGAGCCTGTCTCCTTATCTGTAAAATGGGGGTGGTGAGGGCACCCACTCTACAGAGTGGCTGTGAGGACAGAATGGGGTTGGGTCTGTAAGACTCTCATTACCAAATGGGACAGGGTAGGGTAGGTAGGGCAAGGTGTAGGGGGATCTGGCCTTCCAGCCTGGGCTTGCTACCTCTGGGAGCCCCATAGGGAGAGGGGTGCGGTAACCTGCAGGTGTGGGGCCTTCTCCAGGCAGGTCACCTGAGGCCTGGGAGGGTCACTGGCAGAGGCCCCAAGGGGCTCAGTGTGTGGGGATGAGCCCTGACGCCCTCCCTGGCCTGTTCTAGCCTGGCCTGGTGGCCCCCAGCCTCAACACCAGCTGCCGTCACTTCCCTCTGCTGGTGAGCAGCAGCCTCTCACGTGTGGACCTGTTCAACGGGCGGTTAGGGCCGGTGCAGGTCACTGCACTGTACGTGACACACCTCGACAACGTCACAGTGGCCCACATGGGCACGGCGGATGGACGCATTCTCCAGGTAGGTCCCTCATCGCCACAGCCCTTGTCCTAGGTCCCCATCCCTGTCCTCATTTTGCTCACAGCTGATCTGTCCCAGGTGGAGCTGGCCCGGTCTCTCAACTACTTGCTGTATGTGTCCAACTTCTCACTGGGCAGCAACGGGCAGCCTGTGCAACGGGATGTCAGTCACCTTGGGGACCACCTGCTCTTTGCCTCTGGGGACCAGGTAAGGTGGGCAGGGGCAGGGCCTGGGGCCACATCCAATCCGGGAGGCATTGACGCACAGCTGTCACCACTAGTCTACCATGGGACCAGGGGATCTCTGGGGCCTAGGCCACCCAACCCCCTCCACCCACCCCATGAGCCACCCTTCTGCTACTCCAAGGTCTTCCAGGTACCTATCCAGGGCCCTGGCTGCCGCCACTTTCTCACCTGTGGGCGATGTCTGCGGGCACAGCGTTTCATGGGCTGTGGCTGGTGTGGGGGCATGTGTGGCCGGCAGAAGGAGTGTCCTGTCTCCTGGCAACAGGACCATTGCCCACCCGAGCTTACTGAGGTATGGCTTGCCTGGCAGGGCACAGGTAAGTGTGGGACAAGGTGGGTCTGGGGTGGGGTGGGGTGGGCAGCAGGTCTTGACTACGATCTTCCTTAGGCCTGGGATGTCCTCAGTAGCTACAAGGAGGGCATTCTTGAGTGCTTAAGTGAAGACAAGCAAGTGACCCAGAATGACTGGAGTGTGGGACAGGCCAGGGGTGCAGCAGAAAAGTCTGGGGGAAGCAGTCGGGGCTGAGAGGCCTGGCCCACAAAGGGACCCAGGCTCTCTGCTCCCCCACCAGTTCTATCCCCACAATGGACCCCTAAGGGGCAGCACAAGGCTGACCCTATGTGGCTCCAACTTCTACCTGCACTCTGCTGGCCTGGTCCCTGAGGGCACCCACCAGGTCACCGTGGGCCAAAGTCCCTGCCGACTGCTGCCCAAGGACAGCTCAAACTTCAGGTACAACAGGTCCCTGCCCTTTGTATCCGCAATGGGGGCAACCAAGCAGTCCCTTCTCTGTGAGACGCTATCCTCTGCTTATCGGGGGCCAGGACCTGAGGCAAGCTGCAGTGGCTCTGGCTGCTTTGTGTCTGGGGAGACATCTCTGTCCCTTCTTGAGCCGACATGGGCCCTTTTGATTCATGGACTGAGCAAGGCTAATACCTGCCCTGCCGGGTCCTGCCTGCCCTGGAGAAAGGCATGGGTGGCGAGAGGTCATTCTCAGGCTCAAGGGAGACCTGTGATTGGGATGGGGGTTGGGGGCACGCAGCAGGGCCCGAGAGCCCCTGGCTGACCTTGGGTTCCACGGCGCTCCAGCCCAGTGTTCCAGAAGGACTTTGTAGAGGAACTTGAGTGTGAGCTGGAGCCCTTGGGCACACAAGCAGCTGGGCCCGCTAATGTCAGCTTCACTGTGACCAACATGCTGCTGGGCAAGCATTTCCGGGTACACGGCACCTCCGTGCGGCCAGGCTTTTCGTTCATGGTGAGGCCACCTTGCCTTGTCTGTGCCGTTGGCCAGCTGGGCCATACGGGCAGGGGAGGGCTTGGAGTGGAGGGTCTCCTGCACCAAGCTAAAGCACCCCCATACCCTCTTAGGAACCAGTGCTACAGGAAGTACAGCCCCTCTTTGGCCCACAGGCAGGAGGCACCCGCCTCACCCTGAAAGGTCAGGGCCTGTCTGTAGGCACCAGCCGGGCTGTGCTGCTCAATGGAACTGAGTGCCTACTGGAAAGGTAAGTGCCGGCAGGCAAGGGGATGGGCGGCCACAGGGCCCCACCCAGGGGACCTCTCAGGGTGGGTCTTGGATCCCTGTCAGGCTTAGGGAGGAGGACTCAGTCACACGGTCAGGTTCAGTAAGAAGGGTCTGCTGCCCCTGCCAGTCCACAGGTGGTTTGGGGACGACGAGAGCTCATCACAGAGTCTATGGGCTCTAGCCACGGCTGTAGGGAAGCTGTGTCCACTCTGCCTTCTTGGAGGTCTTACTGGGACAGACCCATGGAGTGTGGGCAGGTGGGGCAATGACTGATAGAAGACCTGGGAGGGATCGGCAAACCCCTGGGGGAGGAGGGCCTGGCCACCACCTAGAGGGTAACGCTGAGCCCAGTCCCCTTGTTCTGCAGGGTCAGTGAAGGGCAGCTTATATGTACCACACCCCCCAGCACTGCTATGGCCAGCGTTCCCATTCGCCTGCAGGTGGGGGGTGCCCAGGTGCTGGGCTCCTGGAACTTTGACTACCGGGAAGACCCCGTTGTGCTGGGCATCAGCCCCAACTGTGGCTACACGTAAGTGCCACCTCCTTGCCCACTCTGGTCTCCTAGGAATAAGAGTCCCAGCCTTGGAGAGCACCCCAAGCCCACCACCCTGCTCTCCTCCACAGCGGCTCCTACGTCACCATCCGCGGCCAGCATCTGACTTCAGTGTGGCACCTCATGCTATCGTTCCATGATGGGGTTAAGGCGGTGGGGAACAGGGTGAGCGGGTGCTAGCGGCTGCCCAGAGTTCCAGCCCCACTGCATGCTGGGCCCGGGAGACTGGGGTGGCTGTGGGTGGGATGTCCGGCTAATCACTCTCGCATGGACTCCAGCAGTGTGAGGGGCAGCTCCCGGAGAAGCATCGGTGCCGTCTGCCTGAATACGTGGTCCAAGGCCCCCAGGGGTGGGTGACTGGGAACCTGAGTGCCCAGGGGGATGGAGCTGCTGGCTTCACACGGCCCGGCTTTCGCTTCCTGCCCCCACCCCGTCTGCCCAGCACCCACCTGGTCCCACTGAAGCCCGAAGAGCACGCTGTTAAGTTTGAGGTGAGTGTGGGGGCGGGGGCGGGGGTGGGATCAGTGGAGGGTTAGGGCTGCAGCCTGCCCAGAGGAGATGGGGCACTGGCCAGTCCTCGTGACCGTCTCTGCAGTATATCGGGCTAGGAGCTGTGGCTGACTGTGTGGACGTGAACGTGACTGTGGGTGGTGAGAGCTGTGAGCACGAGCTCCGGGGGGATGTGGTCATCTGCCCCCTGCCCCGCTCCCTGCAAGTGGACAAGGACAGCGCCCAGCTGCAGGTAGGCAGCTCGGCGGGCCCTTCACAAGACGCCTGGGCCGCAGCCTGCAGGCTGGGCCTGAGCCTGCCCCTTGCCCCCAGGTCTGCGTGGACGGTGACTGTCACGTCCTGGGCAGAGTGATGCGGCGAGGCTCAGAGGGGCTTCCACAGAGGACACTCATCGGCATCCTGCTGGCCCTGCTCCTGCTTGTGGCTGTCCTGGCCGCTGCGCTGGTCTTCTACTGGCGAAGGACACAGCTAGGTGAGGTCGCCACTCCCCTCCTGACTCAGCCCCTACCCCCAAACAATGGCACCTCCAAGGCCCTAAGTCCTCTCTTTGCCCAGGCCTTGGGGGGTCTGTGCACACCTCTTGGGTAGGTGTCCGCTTCTCGGGGCTTGGAGAGGCTAGCCCCCAGGCTGTCTTTCCGCAGTCCTCCCTCCAAAACCGAATGATCCGGCATGCAGGGCCCAGACCGCCGGAGCTGTGCCTCTGCACCTGCTCCGCTCAGGCTCTGACTACAGAAACGGCCTTGGTGAGATGGTGGAGGTGCCAGAAGCTGGGGCCATGCCCTCCGCTCCACAAGTCCCTTACGCTCTTTCTTCCACAGCAGCCCCTGCTGTGGACAGTCGGGTTTCCACCACTGACTTCCACAGGGCATCTTTTTCGGACAGCGGGGATGGGTCCTGTGTCCCACTGCTGCGGACAGAGTCCATCCAGCTGGGGGTCCTGGATCCCGCGCTCCTGGCCGAAGTCAAGGATGTGCTGATTCCCCACGAGCAAGTGGTCACCCACAGTGACCAAGTCATCGGCAAAGGTGTGCGTGCCAGGCCAGGTGGGGCTGGGGCAGATATGGAGTCCTGAGATGACATGGACTCAAGGGACACTTGGACAGACGAGACTGGCCTCCTAACCAACCTGTGCGACCTTTGGGCACATCCCGCAATCTCTCTGAGCCTCCAGTTGCTCGTTTGTGCAGTAGAGATTCGTTCCATCTCAGTGGGTTCTGGTACAGATTAAGTGGGCCCAGGCCGGCACGCTGCCACCAGGTTGCTCCTGCTTTTTTTAAATGTCAGACTGGCCAGGGGGTGCGCCAAGGTTTGGTTGCCAGGGAGAAGGTGTGGTCTGAGTACCTGGCGCTGGGGCCCTCTCACCACGTCCCCTCACCAGGCCACTTTGGAGTTGTCTACCACGGCGAATACACGGATGAGGCCCAAAATCGAATCCACTGCGCCATCAAGTCACTGAGTCGTAAGTGGGACGGAGGCTGGGTGGGTCCTCGTCCCTGCTGTGCTACCGCCTCGCTGGGTGACCCTGAGCGGGAGACCCTTGTCCTTCATCTGCCCGTCTGTCCCCTGTGAGGAGCCCCCTCCTGGCCCGGGGCCTGACGTGCGCTGCTCTGCAGGCATCACGGAGGTTCAGGAGGTAGAGGCCTTCCTGCGCGAGGGGCTGATCATGCGCGGTCTGCATCATCCCAACGTGCTGGCTCTCATCGGCATCGCGCTGCCACCCAAAGGGCTGCCCCGTGTGCTGCTGCCATACATGCGCCATGGAGACCTGCTGCGGTTCATCCGCTCCCCGCAGCGGGTCTGTGCTCAGCGGCCCCTGGGTCAGGGGGTTTGGGCAGCAGCTGGGGATGGTGCTGCTCTGCCCTTGCCTACTGACCCACCTGTACCCCCAGAGCCCCACGGTGAAGGACCTCATCGGCTTTGGCCTGCAGGTGGCCCGTGGCATGGAGTACCTGGCAGAGCAGAAGTTTGTGCACAGGGACCTGGCCGCTCGGAACTGCATGTGAGGGGCCAGAGCAGTTCGGGTGAAGCAGGGGGTCAGGGTGCCAGGGTCATAGCTGTCCTAATGGTGCCTCCATCTTGGGCCTGTCCTCTCCTCTCTGGGCCTCAGCTTAGATTAGATTCTGTGGCTCTGAAACCCCAGGAAGACCTGGAACAGGTGGGTTCAGGGCCTGGGGGGGCCAGTCCTGAGTGTCAGTCTCCTCTCCCAGGCTAGATGAGTCATTCACTGTCAAGGTGGCTGACTTTGGCTTGGCCCGTGGCATCCTGGACAAGGAGTACTACAGTGTGCAACAGCACCGCCATGCTCGCCTGCCCGTCAAATGGATGGCCCTGGAGAGCCTGCAGACCTATAAATTCACCCCCAAATCTGACGTGGTGAGGCCCCCACCTGCCCCAGAGTCCACATGGCTGCAGTGTCCTGGGAGAACACCCAGCTTTGCCCATTGAGCTCCGGATGGTGACCTGAGCCCAGGCAAGCTCCAAGCCGGGCAGCCCCATTAGCCCACCTCTTGGGCAGGTGAAGGCTGTGAGCTCACTGGCTGCTCACAGATACTCCGGGCCCTGCCCTGTCCCAACTCTGGACAGGCGGAGGTGGTGTGAGGAGACACAGGGAAGATGCTTATGAGGTAGCAAGAAATAGGCTTGGGGAGGCCGGGATGGCTCGGTGGGTTGGGCGCTCGCTTTGTAGCGCTGGGACCCGGGGATCGAATCCCGGCCCTGGCCCGTGTGGACCCATGTGCTGAACTGGGGAGCTCCCCCGGTTCGGTTCTCTCTCTGTCTCTGTATCTCTCTCTCTCTCTCTCTCTCTCTCTGTCAAAACCAATTAAAATAAACAAATAAATAAATAAAATACCAATGAACAAAAAAAATATTAAACAAAACAAACAAAAAAAAAAGAAATAGGCTTGATGGGGGCTGGGGGGTTGACATTTCCAGCTAGAGGTCTCTGGGCGGTAGAAGTCCTGGGGGCTCCACCTACCCCCCAAATTGCAGGCGAGAGTTGAGTTCCCTTCCCTTTCCCCTCCCACAGTGGTCGTTTGGTGTGCTGCTATGGGAGCTGCTGACACGGGGAGCCCCGCCGTACCCCCACATTGACGCTTTTGACCTCACTCACTTCCTGGCCCAGGGTCGCCGGCTGCCCCAGCCTGAGTATTGCCCCAATTCTCTGTGAGTATGTGGAGGGTGGCTGGAGACAGAGTTCACACTTTGCTTTCTGACTAATCCTCTGGTTGACCTAGAAAGGGACCCTCTCTGGGCCTTAGTTTCCTCATCTGTAGATTGGTTCTGCCCCCATTCAGGGCTGGGTGCTGGGAAGATATCATGGTTGCCATGGTAACGGCATTCGCAACTTGGAGTCTGGGTTGAGGCCAGCGATTTGATTTCCTGGCACTCCTCTTCCCCCACCCCCGCCACAGGGGAGCAGTTTTCTATCTCTTCTACTCACTTAACCTCCAGGAAAGGTTCCATTAGCTCCCACACCAGCCCCCTCCACAGCCCCAGATCAGGTGGTTGTTTTTTCCCCACTGCATCTAGTTACAGATTCCCCATTCCTGGAGGCAGGGCAGCTGGGTTGTCGTAGTGCCGGTGGCATGGGTTTGGTGCCCAGGCTCATTGCTGTGCCCAGGTCTTTGTGGTTAGAACAGGAAGAACCAGGTCACAGGCCCTGTCTCAGGCTGTATTCCAGGAGGGATGAGTAACTATTCCTCACAGCCCTGCCGCCTTGGGTCTGTCTTCATTATTCACTTTACCATGCACCTGGTTTGAAGTAAGGGACGTTAACATCACTGCCTATCTGCCTCGGGCTGAGGCTTTCAGGAAACAGACTCTGAGTTGGAAATTTATGTGCAGGGGGTTTATTGGGAGGTTAGGGGCTAGGGAAGGAAGCAGGACTGGGCAGGTGGAGAAGTTGGGCCGCGATACAGACGCGACAGAGGCTGTAGCCCATCCCTGTGGGGAGTGCTTGAGCTGCGATGGCCCTTCAGAGCTTCCCCAACTGAAGATCAAGGGGCCCGGTCTCTGTATGAGACACTAATCGGCCCAGTCACAGCTTACCAGAGGAGGGGCTGGGAGCTTGGGGAGGCAGTTCTTTTCTGATCAAGTCAATTGCTACAGAAGCCCTCAGCCCCAAGCTGGAGGCGGTCGTCGGGGGAGTGAAGGAGGATCTGGGTGGAAGGGCAAGTCTCTGCTTCTCTCTGGGCCTCAGTCTCCTCAGCTGTAAAGTTGGAAGGTTAACGGTACTGCCCTCTGAGAGCCTGAGAATGATGTGAAATTATTTTGTGTAGGGAGAGCACTGAGACTATCGTTTAAGGCAGGGATGACATTCCCAAGATAAAAGGGCGAGGTTTAGGAGCCACCAGGCAAATCCAGAGAAACGCAGCTTAGGACTTTTAACCCCTGTTTCCCTGAACCTGGGCTTCCTCCCTGGAAGACGCGTGGTGATGAAACCATGATAGCTGGTGAACTGGGCCCTAAGCTAAGCACTCCATAGGCAGCTTGTCACTTTATGTCCCAACAGCTCTGGGATCAGAGGAAGATTCAGAGGCACAGAGAGGTTAAGGAACTTGGCCGAAATCACATAGCCCAGGACACAGGCACGGGAGCCCCAGCTCTTAACCCCTAAGGCCATTCTGTCTGTACCAGGGTGGGGAGGCAGGACTGGCACAGTAATCACAACGATGACCAGTTGCCCCTGGCTGGGCTTTGTGGGCACTAGGCCCTGTTACCTGTCCTCATCTCTGTGTGGCCTGCCAGGGGGTTAACTGGGTGGGTGACCCAGAATCTCTGGGTGAGGTTACACCCTGCCCCTGACATTCTCCTTGGTCCACCCCGCAGGTATGCAGTGATGCAGCGCTGCTGGGCGGCCGACCCTGCAGCAAGACCCAGCTTTGGAGCGCTGGCGGGCAAGGTGGAACAAGTGGTGGCTGCTCTACGCGGGGACCACTACGTGAACCTGGGCCTTGGCACCCCAGGAGAGGCGAACGTGCCCCCAGAACTGTTGCCATCCACACCTGTGCACAGGAGCACGGCAAAGCCCCGGCCCCTCTCAGAGCCACCAAGGCCCACGTGACCTCAGTCCTAGGCAGGCCCTGAGGGGCGGGAGCTGCATAGCGCCTCTGGGGTGTTAAGCCCAGGCTGCCTCTGGGCCGCGCCAGGCCAGGGGGTGGCCTGAGCTGCCCTCTGCCCTGTTCCTGCCCTTTCACCTTCAGGGGCTATAGGAGGGGAGCAGGGCACATTGGCCCCTCACTCCCCAGAGTGAGCCCGTAAGGGTGGTTCTTGATGCAATGAGTATTTATGGAGCGCCTGCTGTGTGCCCAGTCCCGCTGGGTACAGGGGACTCAACAGTGACCAGACACTGTCCCATCCGTGACCAGTAAATGAACAAATGAGTATTGAAGCACCAAGTGTGGTAAATGCTATGAGAGAAGAGGAAGAGGCTCTGAGAGAATGAAGGATAACTTTAGGCAGAAAGATGAATACAGAGGTGAGGAAATTCCCCCCAGGGAGGTGACATTTTTGCTGAGACCCTACCAGGTGGGAGCTGTGGTAGGAGGGGGGAGAAGAGAGATCCTAAGGCTGGGAAGGGGTTGGGTCAGCAAGAAGGCGCCAGAGAACCAGAAGGTAGGGAAGACCCAGATCCAGGTTACAGGGCCCTGGGCACTTTCGGACAGAACCAAGAGGCGCGGGTAGAGTACTCAAGCAGCCAGATGGTTTCTGCCATGCCCAGCCTGCTGTCCCCTACCTGGGCCCTAGCCCCTCATTGGGCTACCTGCCCCACCTGCAGCCTCCCCATCTCCCCACCTCCCCACCACACACTGTCAGCGTGGAGACTTGCTCCCCAGCCCCCATCCCTTCCAGCATTGTTTTTGCAGCCTTGACAGAGATGAGCCAGTACCAAGGTCTTAGCTCCGCACTTCCAAGGCGTCAGCTTCGAGGTGCTGACTGCCCACGCTACTGACACTCGTCAAGGCCACTGTACAATAGCCACTAGGGAGGCAGGCCCCACCGGGGAGCGGGAGCAGCTTCCACCTCAAGCTCACCCGCACTGTGCCCTGGATGCCGAAGGCGCAGCTGGGCCCTGCTGGTGTGGAGAGCTGTGGTACGAGGGTCAGTGGGCCCCGGACATGTACCATGGTGGTTCCTCTCTCTTGCCCAGGACCCCCAGAGCCTTAATCCTGCCAGTTTGGGAGACCACAGTTCACCCCAAGGGTAGCACGCTCCCTCTCCTGTGAGTCCCCAGCTCTTCACGCTGTCACAGGTGGAAGCCTGGGTTAGGGGCAGGCACTCTGGTAAGCAGAGTGGGGGGTCTCCTTGGGACTGGAGCGGCCCAATGCTCTATATCCAGACTGCTGCCCACTCTGTCACCTCAGGCCAGAGGGAGGCCCAGCCCCGGGGAGCCTGCGGACCCTGAGGACAGATGGGTAGAGCTTAAAAAGGGACTCTTCAGCTCAAGTGCAGGGATCCAAAGATCAGGGGCCCACAAGCGGGACTGGGTATGGATGGGCTCTGCCCGTTACCACGGTGCCTCTGTTGCCCACTCAGTACAGGCACAGACGAGGCTGGAGTTGCATATTCAGCCAGAGATTGTGTGTGTGTGTGTGTGTGTGTGTGTGTTTGGGGGTGATGGCGGCACAGCTGTGTCGCCCCTGAGACTGGGAGAGGTGAGTGGGATGTCTTGGAGCACCTCCATAGCTGTGGTTCCCATACCAGTTGGCAAGGACTGTCTCCATCCCTCTGAACTGCAGTCTTTGTGCCCTAATCTTGTCCCGGGGAATCTAAGGGTCACCCAGAACGCCAAGCCCTGGGTGGGGAGTGGGGAGAAGGCCCAGGGGCTTCCCTGAAACTGCACTGAGGTTCCTTTTGCACCGAACCTCTGTAGCATGTGGGCCACTGGCTCATGTGTTCCTAAGAGAGGGGCTCAGAGAGGAAGGGGGTCCCTGGATGGGAGGGAAGCTTAGCGAGGGGAAGGGTCCCGGAGGAGGGAGACAGAAAGAAGCCAAAGGGACGTTCCTTTTCCTGTGCAGCCAGAATGTGGAGCTTTGGGCCTGTTTCTGGGCCAACGGCCTCGAGGGCTAGGCTTCCCCAGGGAGGGGCCCCAGTGAAGCAGGTGCATGGGTCCTGGATTAGGGCACAACTGCACCCGCTTCCCTCAATGTCACAACCCCCAAGCTCTGAGCTCTGTTCTCAGAGCTGCCTGATGGTCCCACGTCCACTTGCAGTGTCAGGAGTTGGAACTGCTTCAGGGTTTTAAATTCCACCACGGAGGAGAGGAAGAAAGGGTTAGTCCTCGGCCCCCAGATGGGCTGGGGGGCCAGGCGGTTTCTGAGCATCTTCCAGGGCTGGTGAAGGCGGGCCTGCTTTTCTGTTGGGAGAAGCCTGAGTAGTATCTCAGGTATGATGGGTGGCTGGTAAGGGGGCAGATTACTAGTGGTCATGGTGGGCTTGGGCCTGCCACGCAGCTGGGATGGCATGAGCAGAGGTTTCTCCCGGGGCTTTGGGAGCCCAGTCTTTCCAGCACAACCTTCCTGAAGACCTCAGGAACTGAACATCTCTCCACCCACCACCTCTGCCCTGCCCACGCGCGAGTTCAACCAGCCCAGACAGGTGGGGTGCCTTCAGCCTGAGGAATGGGGATGACTCGATGAAGCGCCCCCTGCATTCCCCAGCTAGCACAGGGGACCCACTGAGCTTCAGTGTCCCCCTCCACTCTTTTGGGTTTGCTGCAGTTGGAGTTTTTAGCCCAATGAGCCCAGATGCCAGGGCAGCCTGGGCAGCTGCCACGTTCACCTTCGGCTGTGACGGCCCCCTGGCGGGGAGGCTGGGTTCTTCAGGTTTTCACACCGAGTCCTCTTGGTAGGAGTCCCTGGCCCAAAGCTAGGCTGCAGATGCCCAGTGGGTGGCAGAGCCTGCCTGACCCAGCTCAGTCCAGAAGTGTGGCACCTGGGTCTCAGCCACCTCCTACTGACACTCTCAGGCACCCTCAGAAATGACTGTTTCTCCTGAACCCCCATTCCTATTCGTCCATTCCAGACAGGAGCTCACAGCCCAGCCTCTGCTCCGGAGCCTCCCCATGGCCTCTGCATCTTGCTCTCTGTTCCTTCAGTGCCCTGAGTGCCCTCTGTCCCTGGTCCCAGGATGTTCATGCCAGGCCTAGCTGGGACTGTTGAGCTTCCCTAGAGAGGGAGGCAACAAGAGCAAGCTGTCCCCTCACGTGGTAGGACGAGGTGCCCAGGAGCAGCTTCTGCCCCTGCATGGCTACTTCTGTGACTTCTGCTCCATGCATCTGGCAGCCCTGACCTTGGAAGGGGAATAGGCACTAAAAGCCCTGCCAGCCTGCCCTTTGCTAGAAAGATGGCAGGGACCCCCTTGGGCTTGGTCTTCACTGGTCTCACCATTGCTTCGTGGGAGCTCAGGGGCCAAGTCCATGGTGCTTCTCATTTCGAGCTCAGGTGGCGGCAGCATAGGAAGTTCCCAACGCCAGGGGCATCCTCTCCTCTTGGTTCCCTTTCACGTTGGTTTAGCCACCTGCACACTTGTGGCCATTCTTGGGCTGGGCACTGGGGATCTGGAAATGCATCAGGGGAAAGCAGGAACTCAAAGCAGCTGGTGGCCAAGATTGCAGAATTCGATCAGCTCTGAAACCTGTGTTGTCCTCCCTCACGCCACACGTTCCACCTGTGCAGCCTGGGCCATGGGGGCTTAGAGTCCCCAGAGGAGTCAGCTTTATCCCTGGGTGTCAGTCCTGCTGACAAGCTGGGAAGCCCCCTCTTCAAAGGGGAAAAGAAATCCTTTGGGCAGTCCCAGTCACCCTGCCCACATGGGCTCCTGTCTTGGTCACTGTGACCCAGCCGTCTGTCCTTAACGTCTCCCCTCCCCCCTCCACGGGGCCTGGGTTCCTCAGGGACCCCGAGGGAGGGCCGCTCTCCTCACATCCCTGGTTGGAGGTCTGTGCTCAGCTGTCATGCAGCCACATGTGTTTCCGGCAGCACTGCCTTCTTCCCCCACCCCGCCTCTCCTGACCCCTGGATGGGGGTCTGTGCCCAGGGAGGGTGAGGAGCTGGCCCGTCGCTAAGTCAGCTGTGAGAGCCGGCAGGATGCTGGCTTCGCTGCAGCATCTCCCTTCAGGCTGATGCGGTTGGCCATCGTTCACGCAGTTACGTAAGCTTGAGTCAATCGGAGCTCAGAGTGGTTTATTGTGGGCTATTTTTAAGCTGTAACACATCACAGCAGAGGGGTCACTGCATCGAGGCTGGCAGGGACGGTTGCTTAAACATCTGTTATTGAAATTTCCCATGCCTTAGAGCTCCAAAGCCACATCCTCCTGGCATTTTTTGGGCGCTGCCTTCCACAGCCTCAATTAGGAGTGGATTATCACCCCTCACCCTGCCAGAGGCTTCTCTAGGACTGGGGTTCTCTGCACCCTGGCTGTCTTCCTTTGCCATCAGGCAGGGGTGACCCTCTGGAAAGCAGGCCTGCTTTTCTCTCCCCTGTCCAGTGGCTGGCTGCCCTGGGAGCTCTTCAGGCTCCTTGGACCCTAGATTCTTGGGGATGTCTTCCCAGGACAGGGGAGGAACAGGCAGGCAGGCAGGCAGACTGGAAGAGCGCAGGGCCGGGACTTGACAGCTCTCCCGAGAACACGTCTGCACTGGAGAAGCAGGTCTGGGGCACTTGGCTGGTCATGGAGCTCCCAGGGGAAGGAGGCCTTCTTTGCCCCTCCTCTTGATGCCCTTCCTGCCTACCCTCCTTAAAGCCTCCCAGGTGGGAGGGTCCCAACCTGATCCACAGGAACGAAGCGTCTCTCTATGGTGTCCCTACCTCCTGAAGTCTGACCCTCTCCACTGGGGTTGGGGCCTTCCCCCCGAATCTACCAGGAGGGGACCAGGTGAAGTGTGAGAGGAGGCAATACTGGGATGTGCCCTCACAGAGCAGACCCTGGCTGGCCTTGCCTGCAGACTGAGCTCCTTCTAGTTCCTTCTTGGCCCCTCCATCCCAGACAGCTCTCAGCCTGGGGAATGGGCTCAGCTGGGGGGAGGGGCTCTCCAGGTTGCCATGGCAACATGTTGGCCCTCCTCACTTTCCAGAATCAGAAATAGAACCGGATGCCCTTCTTCCCGGTGAAAGACTATTTAAAAATGTGTGGGGGAAAAGGGTACAAGGGTAATATCCCCACCTGATCCCTGAGGGCTGGGCAGAAGGGGTCCCAGCTGGGGAACCCCTCTAGCTACTTGGATGTCCCTCCCTTCAGCTGGATGAAATGGAGTGGGCTTTGACCAGCTAAGAATTCTGAGTACATGGGACTCAGCCTGGTCCCTCAGGGTATGTGGCTATCCTCTACTCAGCACCACCAGGTCCAGGAAGGGCACTGGCTTAATGGCACCAATGGGGAAAATACCCACTCCCAGGAGGGCCTGCTAAGCTATTGGGTGGAGGCGCGGGTCTATGGAGGGCACAGCTTGGGTGTGGCTGCAGCACTCAGGAGGCATGTTGGCTTCTCGCCAGCAGGATCCATGCCCATCCACATGGCACTGGACATGGCACCAGTGGTGGCACTACAGGTACCTGAAGCGTGGGTCCAGAGACTGATGGCCTGGCTGCAGGTTCTGGTTCTGCTGCTCACTTGCTGAGACCTCTGTGACTCTTCCCTCTTCTCGGGGCCTTGATGTCTTCATTTGTAAAGTGAAGATGGGCGTGCCCAGCTCCCTGGATTCCACGCGCTCAGTACTGCCTGGCACAGAAAAGGGCCCAGTCAATAACAGGCCTTGTTCTTGCTGAAGGGGGTGCTTGCTTCCCAGATGAGAAGGGCCTTCTCCTCTCTCCAGACTGCCTTCTTTGGCCATCCTTCCTGGGCCACACCTTTCAGTGGGCTCTGCTCCTTCCCCCAGGACATCTCAGGACAGTTGTTCACAAAGACCCAGCCCTGAAAGGAAGATTATGCTCCACTTGCCCTGGAGATGGGAGTGGCTTAGTGGTTGGACAGTCAGGGGGCTCGCAGGGCCTTCCTCCGCACCTCATCAGCCCTCCCAGGTACAGCCTAGCTCAAGGGTTACTCAGGCGAGAGGAGCTCCTACTGTTGTGGGGGAAAAAAAAAACCCCCCAAAACCAGTTTTCTCAGAGGCCGAGATGAATGAAGTCAGTAGTGTTTCGCAAGTATGTGTGTGTATGCACGCATACAGGGGCAGGCCACAGACTCTTGAGCTCTGTCACCTTCCTAGGCCATAGTTTGTGGTGAGCAGCCATGTCCAGAGACATCTATCCCTGTTTTGTTTTTAAAGATTTATTTTATGGTTTTTGATAGAGGCAGAGTTGTTTTTGACAGAGACAGAGACAGAGAGAAGGGGGAGAGCCCAGAGCAGTCTCCATAGTTGTACGTCATCAGTTTTTGACATGGTTTCATTCCACACAGGTGGGCAGGGGCCATGCAGGGCAGGAATTGAGCTGGGGGCCTCCCGAACAGGAGGCATGCCCCCTCAAGCCAGGGGCTAAACCAGGGGGCGAGAACCAAACTGGGGGCCTCCCACATGGGAGGCCCACCCCAGCTCAGCATGTGGGTTCATATGGGCTGGGGCTGGGATTTGATCCTCTGTCCCTGGGGCTACAAGGCAAGTGCTTAACCCACTGAGCAATCCTGGCTCCCTGCCCCCACCCCCACCCTTCTTAACTGAAGGTAGCACTTGGGGAAGAGGAAAAGGGCCCTGGGGGCCCTGAGACCTGGCTGAGTCAGGCCCTGCCCAGTGCCTGGAAGTTAGGAAGATGCTGACACAGCCCAGAGCAAGCCTTGGCCCCTGGTTGCTTCGCTTCACACCCCACAGCCAACTGTAAGCACTATTTTTAACCTCTGTAAAAACTCATGGCCTCAGAGGACAAGCCTACCACTGCGTTCTCCACAAACCTGTTTCCTGGGGGGAACGACTGAGGCCTGAAAGGATCCATACAACCCGGGAGGACAGAGGGAGAGGCCCAGAGCTCATAGCTGGGGGTCAGAGGAGGGCCTGGCCCTGACTCCTGTCAGAACCTCCAGGCAGAACCTCCAGGCCCAGACCTTTGGCAGTGGGAAGTCCCCCCCACTGCTGCCTAGGCCTGTCCTCTGTCGTGGGAAGGTGTGCCTGGGTCGGGGCTGGTAGTCTAGGCAAGTCCCATGCCTCCCTGCCCCTCTGCTTGCCTGTCTAAGAAATGGTGGGTGGAACAGCCCACCTGGTCTGAAAGCTCATCTCCTAGGTGCCCACCCTATGTCCAGGCCGTTGTCCCACTTGTCCTCACTATACATGCAGCTGTACCCACTGAGTGGACAGCCTGTAACCACTATGTCCCTACTGTGCCCCATCCTATAATTAATTGCCCCTTGCCTGGCCCTGTGTTCACTGTGGCCCGGTCCTATGCCCAGGGCTCTGCTCCCATTGTGGCCAAGGTGACATTGACAGAATGTAACAAGAGCTAGAACTGACCGAACTTGAGAATTCTGAACTGAGGCCCCACCCCCACCCCTGTGGTCCCCATCCCTATCTCTGTGGGACACTGGCCTTAGGTTTCAAGAACAAGGACCTGTGGCTCTGGGGAGGGGGGTCTGCAAGCACAGGCAGAGCACCACCATTGGGAGCACGGACTGCCAAGGAGCTGCTGTCCCTGGAGCAGGGGCTGAGAGCCCTGGGGGAGGGGAGGCGGGGGAGGGGAGCTTGGGCCTGGGCCCCGCACCCTCTTCTGCCTCTCCGGCCCACAAAGAGCCTTGTGTTACACACTTGGGGTTAGGACTGAGCTTCAAGTAACCACATGGGAACTGAGGAAAAAGAGCCAAGTCTGGCATCTAAGGTAGACGAGGGGGCTTCCTCAGGGTCTCCCCTGCCTACCTTTGTCCTTTGGCCTTCCACAGTCCCTCTTCTCCCAGGACACTGCCCTCATCCTAGGACTGGCCTGGACAGAGTGGTCGCCTGGTTGGTAAGGGGAGAGGAGGCCGGCCTAGGATTAGCAGTCTTTACCAGCTCCCCTGGGCCTTCCTGTCTCCCAAGGTTCCCTGGGCAGGCCCCTATTTCTAAGAGGGGTGGGGCCCCTGGTTGGTCACTAGGGCCTGTGATGTGTGGGGTTGCCATGGCAGTGAAGTGGGGGCAGGGCACCTAGGACATGGAGCAGGACTATGGAAGTCACCAAGAAGGAGGGGGACCCTGATCCATCGGCCCCCCAGGGTGACCCCTCAGCTAGCAGCCAGAAGCTGGGGACTGACCTCAATGGGCCCCAGGGACTGTGGATAAACTCAGGGTCCAGATACTTCAAGCAGGGGTTGTCATTGTCTACTGAGGCCGTCTCTGATGGGGCCTGCAGCCCATCCTGTCCGGCCCACACTCCTGATCCCGTTCAACAGCGACTCCAGGACCCCGCTGAGGTTAGCTCCACGTGTGGCTATGAGCTGGCCTCCCAGGATGCCCTGACACTCTCCGGCCTGTTTCCAAGCCCCATCGTGCACCTTGTCACAGAGGATGGGACCATGGCCCTACCCTTGTGCATGAGCAGTGACAGCACCAGCGACGTGGCCCTGCAAGGATTCTGCCACTCCCAGCTTCAGGTGCAGGTTGCAAGGGAAGGCAAGGCTCCAGCTCGAGTCCTGGTAGGCTGGGGCAAAGGCCCCTGTGGCCCTGACCAGATAGCCCCCTTGGATATTAGGAAGAGCCGGTGGATACCCTGTTTCCTTTCAGTGGAGGATGGCTCAGCTGCAGCCCAAGGTAACCTTCTGGCTCTAGCCCAAGATCAGGGCCAGGGCAAGTGCCTGTGTCTGTCTCAGGCTCCTTCATCTCCAACTAAGGCAAATACCCCAGAACTGGATACAACCCCAGTGCCAGCAGCAGTTGAACCTTATAGCTGCAAACCCTACAACATGTCTGATAGCATTGCCATCACCAATGGCTTGACCCAAGACAACCTGCTCAGGAAGTGCGGTCACCAATGGTCAGTCTCCTTGGAGTCTCCCAAAGTGGTCATCTCCTGCCGGGACAAAGTTAATTTCTATTCACAGGAGGAGCCTCCCACCCCAACACCCACTCCAAAAGAGTCCCCAGACCATGTCCAGGAGCTTGAAGTTGCCACAAGGCAGGTGTTACCCAAGCAGCCTGAGAACCCAGCAGAGAAGCCCCTGGTCTCTATGTCCAGGCCAGGCAGTCCAACACCAGTCTCAGGAAGCCTAGGCACTTCCAAGTGCCCAAGGAGCAGCCAGGAGATGCTCAGCTCTCAGCCAGACCAGCGGCCCCTCCGTGTCTGCAGCAACACCTGCTCCAGTGTGCCGCACTCTGCCTACCAAGTAAGCTGCCACAAGCAATCCCCAATCCAGTCTCCCAGGGAAGCCGTGCAGATCCCTGCTTCCAGCGTCCCTAGTTGCCAGCTCCGGGACACTGTGGAAGAAGACCAGGTGCTGGTGTTTGATATAACCACGGGCATCACCAGGATGGGGCTTCTATGCCATGACCCCACGGGCTCATGGGCAGTGCTGGTGGGCCTCATGCCCAGCCACCCATCCCTCTGTCCTTCTGAAAATATGCTGTCCACTCAGCCATTGGACACACCCATCCTCTCTCCTGCCAGCAATCGCTCCAGCTTATGGTCCACCATGCCCATGGTGTCCAGCCCTGTGCCCTCTAGTCTCTCATCTGGCAGCTACCAAGAGGTGGTCCTGGTTCCCAAGGAAGCCAGGCTCACCCTGGAGTCACCTGGTACTGAGACAGCCATCAGGGTGGGGATGCTCATGGGGCCTGTTCCACTGCAGATGCCCCTCCAATTTGGTGAGAGGACGCTGAGCTCTGTCCATGATCCTGGCTCCAGGTCCAAACCTGGTGCTGAAGAAAATGAATCTACTTGCGCTGTCTGGATACGGGATATGTCCGGGATGCGGGACACCTCTAAGATCCAGGCCAAGAAACCGCAGTGGATGAATTCAGAGCAGGCTCCTTCAGCCAAATCCCGGGAGGCGCCCAGCTCCCTGCTCCTGACTGCTCACCCTGACCACACTGTTGCTGAAGGTATGGGGCAGGTGCTCCTGGCTGGCGGGCCCCCACTAGCTGAGAGGCATCTCCTCACTGAACAGCTGACTCCAACGGGTCACCCTCCCTTCCCCAGGCAACGCCCCCTTTCTGGACAGATGCCGCCAGCTCAGCAGCCCCCCTCCACCAAGCATCACCCCATTTCTGGTCAGCCCCCTCTTACTGGAACCCCTCTTACCAGGCAGCTTTTTCTTACGGGGCAACCTCCTTTTCCCCAAGAACCCCCCAACCCCAAAGAGCCCATCCTTTCAAGAGGCCCCACCATCACCAGAGAGCCTGGCCGAGCCCCCATCCTGTGCCAGGAAGGTGAGTGCTGGGGTCTGCCCCCCCATGTGGGGGTACTTCGGGTGCCGCTGACCCCTGAAAAGACCCGTGTCTATGCGAGCAGAGACAAGGTGGGCACCAGCACTGCTCAGGGCTCCAGCACCCATCAGCAGGCACGCTGGCAACCCGGCAGCCCGCACAGGGCCCAGGAGAAGCAGCTGCCCCTGGTCACGTTCACCACGCCTGACACAGGCTGCAAGGTCTCCCCCGTGGCCATGGTGGGCACTGAGGCCCAGGGTCCCCGGGTCAAGCTGACAGAGCCGTCCATGGTCGCACACCTGGGCCTACTGTGCGGGGCCTGCTACGAGCTGGCATCCACTGCGGAAGCTCTGCCAGCACAGTCCCCAGTGCTCTGCCGCCCCTCCCTGGGCCCCTGCCAGGACATGGCAGCCGTGGTGATTGACACAGGCACGGGTTTCACCAAGTGTGGGCTGGCTGGAGAGAACCCCGTCCTCAGTGTGGTGCCGTCCCGCGTCCAGCTGCGGCAGCAGCCAGCCCTGGGCCAGCCCAGGCATTCGGAGACCCGCGAGGCCATCTACTCGGTGCTGAATCGTGGTGTGGTCTCCGACTGGGACGCGCTGGAGGTGCTGTGGCAGCACCTGTTCTATTGCAGGCTGGGCATGCTGCCCGAAGAGCTGGCTGTGCTGGTGGCCGACTCGCCCATCTCCCCGCGCAGCAACCGCGAGAAGGTGGCTGAAATTCTCTTCGAGCGTTTCCACGTGCCAGCCATGCAGACAGTGCACCAGGCCCTGCTAGCGCTCTATGCTTACGGGCGCACCACTGGGCTGGTGCTGGGCAGTGGCCATGGCACCTCTTACGTGGCACCCATCCTCACTGGGGACCTGGCTCCCTGTGACATCTACCGGCTGGATGTGGCCGGGGCTGACCTCACTGAATACCTGGCTCAGCTCCTGCTGGCAGGCGGGCACTCACCGCCTGAGGCAGGGCTGGTCAACCAGATTAAAGAGGCCTGCTGCTACGTGGCCATGGATATGACAACGGAGATGGCCCGCACCCAGGCCCGCCAACCCCGGGTGGACTTCGTGCTTCCAGACAAGCAGGTTATCACGTTGGGCTCTGAGCGCTTCTGCTGCCCTGAGGCCCTCTTCCAGCCGGACATGCTTGGCCTCAACCAGCCAGGCCTGCCACAACTAGCCCTCCTAAGCATCAGCCGGCTGGAGGCCAAGCAGCAGGAGCAGCTGCTGGCCAATGTGGTGCTGGATGGTGGCAGCACCCTGGTGAGTGGATTTCCTGAGCGCCTGAGACAGGAGCTGGGCCCCCGAGCCACGGTGCTGGGCTCTCCCTACCGTGCCGTTGCCGCTTGGATTGGAGGCTCCATCATGGCGTCCCGCGACGCCTTCCAGAGCCTGTGGCTTAGCCGCCATGAGTATGAGGAGGAGGGCCCGTGGGCCATCTACAAGTACCGTCTGTGAGCGCATAAAAGTTCTGCTTCTACTTACTTGGAGCGCTGTGGCATGTTTTAGGCCCAAAGTGGTACGGAAAGTGCAGGGGTCCCCGCACGTGGTCAGGATTGGGGGGCCTTGGCACTCTTGCATCTCTGCACACGAGGACTCCATGGGTGCTGACAGATTTTTCTAGAGTACCCCAGAGCCCCTTGGCAATGGCTCTGGTCTAGCCTGACCTTCATTGCACCCCAAGGGCAAACCGAGAATGGCTGCTGTGGGTTTTGCCCCGTTGCCCTGGCAACAAGCGCAATTACCCTTGATTGCCAGCTGGTTGCCATGGCAATTTCAAACATAATGTAATAACCCACACAGCCTGGAGTGAGTCATGAGGGGGGCAGCCCCCTCCCCTAGCTCCAGAGGAAGAGACTACTTGCCCTCCCCCATCTTGGGCCCTCTATAGGGGACTAAAGCCTGCCATATCGATAACAACTCAACAGTTTTCAAAGGTGGCTGGGGGCCTGAAGCATTCTTTGCCCCCAAAGGGCAGTTCCTGTCAGAGTCTGGGTTTCTGGGGTGGGGAGCTGGCCTGGTAATGCAGGTACCTCCTAAAGTCTGGACTTAGGCTGGAGCTCTCTGCTAGGTTGGCTGGGGTTTTTGTCCACCAGTCAGAATATGAGGATATAGAAGTGCTGGCCTTTGGGGTCCTGGAGCAGAAGACTGGGAGAGGGGATCAGAAAAGTCCTGGCTCCTGGCAGTGGAGTACAACCTGAGATGGGGGCTGAGGCTCTGGCCGGCTCCGTAGACTTGGTCGATACAGAGGCTCGCACCTTATCCTGCCTCTCTGTCTAGCTCTGGTGGAAGCCAGAACTTTCCAGTTCGGTCTCCCTTTTCCTCTTTAGCCTCCCAACCCAGGGCTATGGGGTGATGCCAAAGCCAACTGCCCCTGTTCCTATTCCAAACTCTGCCCCGTGTTAGGTAGGGCCTCCTGCCATCCGTCTCTCTGGCCAGGGTGGTGGCTAGAAGCCACGGGGCCCTGACCTTGTCTGGATCTGAAAATGGAGGTAGGAATGAAGCTCTGCTGGCCCAGTCCATGGTCTGGAAGAGCTGAGAGGATAGCCCTCAGCTGGTGTTGCTACCTTCTGCCCAGAGGGCAGCGGAGATTGCAGTCAAGACAATGAAGTCCTCCCTGCCTTGCCTGTACTCCTCTGGTTGGAGACTGAGGGACAAGCCATGGCCTTCTCTCAACCCTGCGTTCTCCTCTTTAGGTTACCCTCCCACAAAGGGCAAAGACCTGGCTATATCTCCTTGCCACACACACACACACACACACACACACACACACACACCTGAGAGTGAGGGGCTGCCCTAGATGGAGAGACTAGACTGGAAGCAGCTAATGACCTTGGGTCATCACAGCCCTTGCCTGCCCCTGGGCATGGTCCAGCTTTCCCCCATGTCCTGCCCTCACACCCCAATTCAGTCTCCACAATCCTGAAGCCTGTGTCAGGCAGGAAGGGGGCCAGTGGCTCCAGGGACGAGTTATAGCGTCCATGTGCACGTGCGAGCAAGCACGCCTGGGTGCCTAGGGAATGCAGACACGTGTGCCCCTGGGCACCACTGCACACACTGTGCTGATGCCTTCTCCTTCAGCATAAGAGCACACACACACACGTGTGCACACATACCCTGCCACGTGGTCTCACCCACAGGCACATGGCGCGTGCACAAGACCTAGAAGAGGTGGAGCAGGGCTCTAGACAGACACCTCCTCCCCTGCCTCTAAGTCCCCCATGCCAGCCTGTCTCTCCTCAGCCCAGCTGCCCCCTGCCTGGATATCCATGACCTTCGGGAACGACAGAAAACGGCTGTGGCATGGGAGGTCAGCGAGCCTGACAACCCGGAACCATTGTTACAAGGACAGTGGGCAGACAGCAGGAAGGACTGAGTGCTGGCTAGGCCTTTTACTCATTCTGCAGACATGAACTGAGCCCACGGAGGAGACATAGGCTCCACGCCGCAGATACCCAGCCTGCCAGGAGCTGCCTAGCCAGGGGTGGGGCTGGTGCCATGACTGGACCACCCCAAAGTGGCACCACCCCTGCCTGGAACAGGCGACCCAAAGCCAGGGAAGGATGTGAAGGGCTTTTCAGCATCCCCTCTGGAGGAAGATGCTGAGGGGCCTTGCTTGAAATGAGCGGTCATTTCCCAGGCTGGCCTGCCAGCCCCAGCTTCCTCACTTGGGCAGTCACTCCATCAGCAGCCGTGGGGAGCTGTGCAGGGGAGGCTTGGAGATGACCCCACCCAGGATGGGGTCAGGAGTCTCGCCCGGAAGGTTGGGTTGGATGGATCCCCCAGATCCAGGCTCAGAGAAGCCCAAGTCTGGCCTCAGGGCTTGTCAGGAGAGCGGGGGCTAGCATTGGGTCCATGTGCCTCCCCCAGAAAGAATAGAGAAATGGCCAAGGGCTTCCTTTAGAGCTTCTGCCTGGTGGTTCTCAGGATCCCCCAGTCCTGGGCCAGGTGTGGTCACGGCCAGTTCTCCTGAATGCCCGTGTCCCAGCCCAGGCCTCCGAGGGTGATTCTACTCACAAAGTGTTGGAGGGTGAGGTAATGGGGCAGAGAGCAGATCCCACACCATGCCACACCTGACTTTCATAGCCTGGGCAATTCCGTGCCACATAGGAGGTGCAGACTGGGCCAGCACCCTGGCTGGGACTTGGGGATGGGGAAGGCTTTGGCCTTGAATGAGTAGAGATTGGGGTGGAAAGGAGGCTCTGTCTCTGTGGTCTGGAGCCCTCACTGACCACTTACACACACACGGCCACCCTCCCTCCCCCATGTGTTTACTCCTCCCAGCTAGGGGATGCTAGTTTGTAGTGCAGCTTGCCCACTCGGTTCTTCTAAGCAGGTTCCACCCTTTAAGTCAGGATCTGGAAGGGGGGGCAGAGCGCTGGTCCCCTGGGGACTACTACCTGCCAAGAGATTCCTGTGCAGCTTCAGGAATCAGACTTTCCTACACCTCCCACCGGCAGCCCCTGCAATGGGCTAGGAAGAAGCCCCCTCCAACACCCCCTGCTGCCCAGTCAGTCCAAGGGTCTACGGGAGCCTTTGAGAGCCTGGCCCGGGCCGGGCAGCCCAGTGCCCACCAACTCGGCGGCCACCCCTCCACCGCCGGCGATCGAGTGAGATTTCGGCCTCAAGTTCGGCCAGGGTCGGGGCGGAGTCTGTTGAGGGAGGCCCCGCCCCCAGCCCGCCCCCAGCCCGGGGTGCAAATCCGATGCGGGCGAGCGGCGGGAGATGCTTGGAGGTTCGCTAGGCGAAGCGGCTGCAGCTGGCGTCTGCCCCGCGTGCCCGGAGCGGATTCTGCCCGTCGCCCCCGATCCCGCGGCGCCCCCACTGAACCCGCGATTGCTTCTCCCTGTGGTCGACCGGCGCTGCAGGTGCGCGGCGGGCCGGGCGGGGGGCGTCCCCAGAACGCACGTTGTGGGGTGTTGGGGGGACTCGGTCTCCGGCTCGAGGTTCGAGTCGCCGAGTGTGCAGGGCCCCGCGAGCGACGGGGGCCCCTGCGGTAGCAGCGCCCATGGGCTCTGCGGATCTGGGGGTCGCGCGTGCGGGCTTGGGCTAAAGTTCCCCGTCACCTGTGACGGCTCGGGGGTCCCCGGGAAAGCGTCTGAGACTCAAGTCCGGGAGAATCTCCTCTTCCGCCGCCCCCCACCCGGTCCGCCTCCCGGCCCCCCGACTCCTAATTGTGAAAACAACCCTCGGACATTCGTGGTGCCCCAGGGAGGTAGGGTCGGAGGGCTGAGTGGTTCTTCCTGACTCCCGGAGCCGTCTGCAGCCCCTCCCAACGGCCCCTGCCCCTCCCCCCCGGCAAAGCAGTCACTCATTTCCATGACAACGGAGAGTTCCTTATGGGAGACAACCTGGAGGGGGCTGGGCGGGGCTGCCGGAGTGGGGGAGGGGGCTCCAAGCCCCCGGGGGACCAGCAGCCCCCCAGCCAGGGTGGAGCTTCCAAGCCGCACATGGGTCCAGGGTCCCGACCCAGCGCTGGGGGGTGGGGGTGGGGGACGCACATGCTTCCGCTGGGAGGTGCGGGGCTGGGTGCTCACACGTGTGCCTCCCGCATGTGTGTTGCTGTACCAGCGGGGGCGAGTCAGCAGCACTGGGAAGGGGGTCAGGGTGGCACCGCATTGGGAAGCAAGGCTCCAGCTGCTGGAGGCGGGGGTCGGGGTGGGGGTGGGGGGAGGGTGGACACCGAGCCAGTGAGGTTCCGCCTTCCCCAGCCAGCAATGTCTGGTGGAGACCCTAGGCTCTCCCAGCCCCCCGGAGAGCTCTGGGTAGCTCTGCCAAACTGCTTTTGTCTGCACCCCTTCCGAGAGCCCGCTCCACCAGCTTCCCTCCTAGGGAGCAGGGCCCTGTGTCTCTAACCAATAGCTCAGTCTGCCGCAGTCCAGCCCCTGTCCTGCCACCTCTCCTCCAAGGCCCAGGCTTTGAATCCCCCAAAAACCACCTGCAGAGGCCTGGGCCTCCCCCCTCAGTTGACTCCTGTCAGCTTTAGGCATCTGCTGGGCCCGGTTCCTCATTCTGGGAGGCTGGTGTCTCCACTCCCTCCGTGGCAGGCCCAGGTCCCTCTCCTTTTCTGTCACAGCGTTTGGTGTGGCCCCCCAGGTGCTCTAGGCCGCCGCTCCCATAGCAACTGCTGACCCTCCTCTCCTGGCCACGACTCACTGCGAGGCCCTCAGCCCTTGCCCTGGGAGAAGGCCAGAGTCCCTGACCTCCACCCAGGGAAACTGAGGCAAGGGGCGTTGCGGCTGTGCAGTCATGAGGCTGCTTGCGTGGTTTCTGGCTCTCCTGACAGGATCCACCGTTGGGCGGGGGACAGCAGTGGCAGGGAATTAGGCTGAGCTGCAAGAGGGACCCTGGGGACCCACGGCGTGGAGAGGATAGCGGAAGGGGGGCTGTCAGCGGGAGCCCAGGCAGGGCTGCGCCAGCAGTGTGGAAGGCTGGGAAGGGAAGCAGCCAGGTCTCTAAGCTTCACTTCCATCCCCCACGCTGTGCCTTCTACACGTGGGTCCTGGTGGTGGCGGGAGAGGGGCTGAGGAACTGTCCTGACTTAGGGGACTACAACAGCTGGCTAGGGGTGCCTCCCCCATCGAGCTCCGTGTGTGTCCGCAGGGTCCAGGAGGGTTCAGCCTCAAAGGTGCAGGCACCAGGGCAGCTCCTGGCCCAGGCGCTCAGAGCACATGGCTGTGGAGGCCTTAGGGCTCTGTGGGGGCCCACTCAGAACCCGATGCCCACCGTCCCCGCCTTATCCTTGTGGCCGCATCCTCTACTCTGTCCCCTTTTTGCTTCCATCACAGGTTCCGCCTTTGTTTCTCTGTGTGCCTGTCCCTCTGTCTCTCTGTCTCTTTAAAAGTCTCTCAGCCTCCCCACCCCCCCTTTTGTGATGGGGACTGGGGTCACAGAATCCCAGGGGGAAGGAACCTGGTCAAAGCCTCAGGGACTTCTTAGAGAAGGGGTTTGGCCTGTACCTCTCCCTTCCCCCTCCCCTTGTTTTAAAACTTCCATCACCATAGCAACCCTTTGCTCCAGAGCCTTCCCCGCATTTCCCCTCCTCCACTCACAGGGAAGCAGGGCCCCCACTGGGTTTTCCTTCAGGGGTTCAAAAATTGGGTCCCCAGATGCCTGGGAGGGGTCCCTTGGCTCTTGACCATTCCTGCAGGCTGCGGACTGAACTTTTTGGAAGCAATACTAGACTATATGCCCACCCCTGAGACTGGGCCGGGCAGGGCTTGGGCTTATGTATGTCCATTGCGGCAGGAAACCAGGCCCCAGTCCCTGAGAGGGGAGAGCAGGGAGGGGAGGGGACACAGGCAGGCTGGTGTTCACAGTTGCCACTAAATCGGGAGGTGTTGCCCACAGTTGCTGGGAGGCAGCCTGAGGCCTCCTGGGCCCTTCCTGGCCTCCCCAGATTTGCTGCAAGCTCTGGAGCCCCACATGGCAGAGGCGCAGGGCAGCAGGAAACTCCTTTCTATGCCTAAGAGAGGTGGGGCCTGAACCGGGCTGACCCCAGTGGAGGAGGGCACAGGACTCCCAGGTGGGACTTCTGGGCCT
This sequence comes from Craseonycteris thonglongyai, assembly GCA_004027555.1. Lineage (NCBI taxonomy): Eukaryota > Metazoa > Chordata > Mammalia > Chiroptera > Craseonycteridae > Craseonycteris > Craseonycteris thonglongyai. The sequence continues at coordinate 50,058 of PVKE010004758.1, forward strand.
GGGGCTAGCCTCTCCCATGCAGGCTTCCCCCAGGCCAGACCTGCCTTAGGCTGCAGTAGGACCCGTAGGGGACCCTTTATTACAAGGGCAACATCTGGCAGAGGTCCCTCGGGGTTGCCCGGGGCTCAATGGCCTGTGCTTGGCCCTCAGGCTCCCTTAGAGCCAGCTGGAGGGCAGTGCCAGGCTCTGCACTTTCCCCAAGTTCCCTTTGGACAGCCCCTCTGTGCACACCATTTAATTTCTCTGCAGAGAACGAGAAGCCACATCGCTAGAGAAATGGCCATTCTGGGGCTCGTGAGTCCTCCCATGTCCAGTGTGGACCTGCGTGAGGCAGAGCCCAGGTCCTGTGTTGCTGGAAGGAGGGCTCTCCACGACTGGGTGTTGAGTCTGGGCCATCCGGGCTGTGGGCGTGAGAGATGCAGACCCCTTTCTGCCTGGCCTTCCAGTTCTTGAAGCTGTCCCTTGGTTGCTCCTCCGGGCTTCCGGACCGGGCCTCCCCTAGTGTGGGCAGGTGCCAGGGCTTCGGCGCACACACCAGCAGCCTCCAAGGCAGCAGCAATGGGTGGCAGATGGTACAGCGGAGGGGGTGGAGGGGACCAAGGCGCTAATCTGCCAGGCTCCCCTTTCTTCTCGCTTTGCCCTGGGGCCAGATTGGGGGTGGCAGCAAGTGAGCGCAGTTAGACTGGGAGGTGAAACAGCAACTGACTGAGACGAGGGCAGCCTCGGTAGCGGGCAGGCAGATGGGTCCTGCACTGGCCGCGAGGCTTGAACACGTGGCTTTAGGCTGACGTGACTGCGAGCAGAGGCCCGGATTTCTGTGGTGGAGACAGACCTGGAGAGCAGCCTGGGGTCGCTGTGGGCGTACATGCATGTGTATGGCCAAAAGCTGGGCCAAGATCAGGGACAGGCATGTAGAAAGCCTCCTACGCCCATGCGTCAGAGCTGGTGGGGTGGGTAGGGGGAGGTGGAGGTTGTGGAAGGTATTTCAGAGAAGGGCCATTTTGAGTCTGGAGCCTCAGGACTGTTTTAGACAATCTGTTGCACAAATAACCTTCCGACGTCAGACATCACAACGAGAGGAAAGAGTCGGCCCTGGTGTTGGCACCTCGCTCCGGTGGAGGCCGCTTCACAGGGAGGCTGAGATGGGCGGTGCCCACACTTCTTGTCCCTGAGTGGACACTCTTCAGCTGGACAGTCACCTGTTGTTGGATGTTTAGGTAGTTGCTGATTTTTTCATGTTATAAATAACTGCTGTGACGAATGGGGAGGCTTTGGGGGAAGGGTATTCCTGCCAGAGGGAACGGTGTAAGCAAAGCCACAGAGCAGTGACACAGGTCCCTCCCAGGCCTACTGGGGGACCTGCAGGCAGACGTACCACCCTCCCGCCCAGTGCACAGCCTTGGATTCCATCCTGGGAAGGCAATCGCTGCACACTGGGGGGCTGATGGAGGCCCCCCTCCCCTGTTAGGGCATAGAGATGGGCAGCCGACAGCGGGGGGGTGGCTGTGCCTCAGCCATCAGCTGTGAGAGTGGGATTCCGGCCACACGCTCCTCCCTGGCAGACGCAGGAGCAGGGCTGTGACCATGATGGCAAAGACACGCAGTCGGGGACCATCTTCAAAGCCTCTCTTGTTCGTCTCTGCAGTGCCTCACAGGATGGCTTGAGCCCTGGCTGGAATCGCGCCGATGAAATGCGTTTGTGTTCCCTGAGCCCAAACCACCCAGATGAGGGAAGGATGGAATCTGTTCCCCAATGCGAAGGGCAGATTTGAGGAAGAACTTCCCGGACTGTGACCCCTGGGAAGTGGCTGGCCTCTGCCTGGGAGGAAGCCACCTGGGGCTTGTGTGGGTCCTGGCCTGTGACTCTGGCTGGCAGAGTCTGTCTGACCCAAGCTCTGTCCTCTGGCTGTGGCTTCCTCTCTTCTCCACTGCCTTGTGGCTTTGAGTGACTCCAAGGAGGGGAGCATCTAGGATTCAAGGCGCCAGCCCAGGCCCTGTGAGCAGCAGGGGTCATCAGTGTGGAGGGACAAGAGACACAGTCAGCAGAGCAGAGCCGTTTGAATGCGGCCTGGGCAGAGCTTGCTGTGGCCCCAGTGTCACACTGACCAGACATTATGGTGGCAGACTCTGGATCAGGTCAGCAGAGGTCCTGACACTGTTCCCAACCCCCCTCCCAAAGTTTACCTCTGAGCAAGGGCTTTGAGTGCCTTTCCTTCAGGTGCTGGCACCAATGCACCCAGCACCACAGGTGAGGCTAGGGCTGGCAGGGTTGCAGGCTGTGGGGTGCCATGCCCCAGGTGCCAGAGTGCCTGGGGCCCACTGTAGGCAGCTGCACGGGGTCACCCCTGTGCCTGGAACACCCACCCCTGGCTGGAGGCCTCTCACCTGGACCTGACCGCTCAGGTCTCCTAGGGGCTCTTACAGTGAGGCACTGGGCCGGCCTGTCTTGCTTTTCTGGACCATTACCCCTACATACGTCCTGGTGAATCCCTTCTAAGCCCGGCCTTAATGCTGCTGCTTCGTCAAAGCCTTTCCTCACTGTTCTACCCGGAGTGGAGGGTTCACCCTCTGAGACTCCCCCAAGCACTGTGCCTGAATGCAGTACTTATTCAATCAATAAAAGCAATCACAGTAAAAACCCTAACAGAAAGTTAATAAACTGAAGATATAACTCTGCCCTTCGGCGGCTAATGTCCTTTCAGAGCAGGATTTGAGCGTGCAGAGGCAGATAAACTTTAAAAAATTTACCAAATAGCAGCTTACTTGTCCCTGGCTTTTTCACTCAGAGACTATACACAGCAGTACGTTTCAGTCTTTGTTCTTTTTAATAGCTACCATGTATTCTTCAGTATGGGTGGCCATAACTTTTATTAACACTTTTTATTGTGAAATACAACAAAAGTCTAGGAATGTGCCAAAACTTGTATGTACATTTTTACAAATTATTATAAAGCTTTGAAATGACCACTTGGGTTCAGAAATAGGCCCAACAGAATCCCCCAGGGATCCTGACTCAATTACAATTCCCTTCTTTTCTCTTAGAAGGGCTCCTGGTTTTTATTTCCTAGCTTGTTTTATAGTTTTACCCGTATGTTTGTATCCTTAAACAGCATAGATTAAGTTCTGCCTGTTCTGAACTCTATCGATTCTATATGATCACACTATTCGAGAGCTGTCCAGAGTACCCAGCCATGCAGGTGTTCTCGTTATGCTGAGACTGGCTAGATTTTTTTCCAAACAGCCCTTGTACATATTCTTCTGTGTCTTTTTCACTCAACACTGTGTTTGTAAGATTCACCTTATGGTTGGGTATAGCAGTAGCTACTTCATTTCCATTGTGTGCTATTCCATTGTGTGACTATACAATAATACATACACAGTATCACAGTGTTGATGGCTATTTGGGCTGTTTTGTTTTTTTTTAAGATCGCTTAACCCACTGAGCCATCCCGGCTTCCCAAGATTTATTTTTATTGTCTTTGATAGAGAGACAGAAAGAAGGGGGGAGGACCCAGAGCAGTCTCCATAGTTGCACATTATTAGTTTCCTACATAGTTTTCATTCCACAGGTGGGTGTGCGGGGCTGCACAGGGCAGGAAGCTGGCCAGGGGTCTCTTGCATGGGAGGTGTGCCCCAGTGAGCTAGGAGCCTCTCACAAGGGAAGCATGCCCAGGGCAGGAGCTGAACTGGGGGCCTCCCACATAGGATGCTTGCCCCAGTGAGAAGTGAACTGGGGGCACACCCCAGTTCACCACATGGGTCCACACAGGCCAAGGCTGGGTTTCGCTTCTCAGACCCTAGGGCTGCAAGACGAGCACTCAGCTTGCTGAGCCATCCTGGCATCCGCTGTTTTAAGTTTTTGGCAATTATGAATATTGCAACTATGAGCAGTCTTATGTGAGTGTCCTGATGCATAAACATAGACATTTCTGTAGGGCGTATGTTTAGCAGTGCAATTGCTGGTTCACGGGATATGTTCGACTTCCAGCATTTTAGCAACCTGTTTTCCAAAGGAGAGACTTGCCCTCCACTAGCATTGCTCGTGTTCTCTACATCTTTGCCACCACTTGGTATCTTCAGACTTTCAGAGGTGGTTATCTGATGGGTGGTTATCTGATCTGTGAAATGGCTGAAATGTAAAGAAATAATTTGCTCAATCTTCTTTTCAGTGAAAGTGGGGCTGTTGTAGTTCAGGCAGCCGAGCTGAGTGGCTGAGGGTGTGGCCACAAAAGCAGGGGCAGGATCGGAGCTCGAACATTCTCTGGCCCTTCTGGCCCCAGACCCTGCCCCTGGCTTGGCTTGAGCCACATTAGTGTCTCCCAGAGGCAATCTTGATGTTGTGGGGAGAAGTGATGAGCGGTACCGCTGAGCCAGACCCTGTCTGCCTGCAGCTCGGAGCCTGGCAATGCCGTTTGGGTGTGTGACTCTGGGCGACAAGAAGAACTATAACCAGCCATCGGAGGTGACTGACAGATATGATTTGGGACAGGTCATCAAGACGTGAGTGCTGGACTGGTGGGCAAGGGCTGGGGGAAGGGGAGTGGAGTGCAGCCCATGCTGAGGCCAGGGCTGAGCTGGGTGCCTGCTGGCTGCAGTGAGGAGTTCTGTGAGATCTTCCGGGCCAAGGATAAGACAACGGGCAAGCTACACACCTGCAAGAAGTTCCAGAAGCGGGACGGCCGCAAGGTGCGAAAGGCGGCCAAGAACGAGATAGGCATCCTCAAGATGTGAGTATGAGGCCTAGGGGTGGGTGGGCTGGGGCAGGAGGTGGCAGGGCAGGGCTTTGAGGGGGCGGGGGCACTCAAGCAGTGCCAGCCTCTGGCCACTTAGTCTGCTGTGGCCCACAGTGGCAACCACATCCTCTCTTAGGGGCTCACCCAACCCTAACTATTGGTTCTTCTCTCTGCTGCCAGGGTAAAACATCCCAACATCTTGCAACTGGTGGATGTGTTTGTGACCCGGAGGGAGTACTTCATCTTCCTGGAGCTGTGAGTGCGGGCTCGGGGGTCCCAGGATTCCTCTATCTTCTACAGCCAGGGAAAGCCCCCTTTCTGGACCCTTGGGGTCCCAGGTCCCTGTGCCTTGCCCAGCCAGCCACCTGGTGTTGGCAGCCTGCCCAAGTGCTCCTGCCCCACCCCCGATCCTGCCCACGCCGGGCTCAGGGGCTGGTGTCCCTCAGGGCCACGGGGAGGGAGGTGTTTGACTGGATCCTGGACCAGGGCTACTACTCGGAACGAGACACGAGCAACGTGGTGCGGCAGGTCCTGGAGGCTGTGGCCTACCTGCACTCACTCAAGATTGTGCACAGGAACCTCAAGGTGAGGCCAGAGGGTCAACTGGCAGCCGGCTTGGGCCTGGGCTGGGCCGCACTTTGAGGTCCTCTCCTCATGGGATCTTTCTCTGCCCACCCACATGTCCTTTCTGGCTGGAGCAGTTGGAGAACCTGGTTTATTACAACCGTCTGAAGAACTCAAAAATTGTCATCAGCGACTTCCACCTGGCTAAGCTAGAGAATGGACTCATCAAGGAGCCCTGTGGGACCCCCGAGTACCTGGGCAAGCAAGGGGGGTTCAGGGGCAGGGTGGGAGACAGCCTTTAAGGACTGGCTATGGGTGAGGGGGTGGGGGGAGGAAGGCCCCAGGAAATGGGTGTGACTGGTCCCAGCCCTGGCCAGGCCTGACATTGACCCGCCGATTGGTACTATGTTGGCAGCTCCGGAGGTGGTAGGCCGGCAGCGGTATGGACGCCCTGTGGACTGCTGGGCCATTGGAGTCATCATGTACATCCTGTGAGTGGGTGGGCGAGTGAAGACACTTGCAGCCAGGTGGGGTAGGGGCCTATGTCCCTGGCCTTTCTGGGTGACCTTGCCCTTTGGCCCCCTTGCAGGCTTTCTGGGAACCCGCCTTTCTATGAGGAGGTAGAGGAAGATGACTATGAGAACCATGACAAGAATCTGTTCCGCAAGATCCTGGCTGGCGACTACGAGTTTGACTCTCCGTACTGGGATGACATTTCACAGGCGGGTGAGGAGGTGTCCAGCATGTGGGTCACATGAAGGGTTGGTGAGGGGGACCTGTTCTCAGCCTCCTCTGCTGGACTCTGCTCCTACCCGTCAGCCCATCCATCACCTCTAGACAGTGAGCTGGGGTGCCGTGCCTAGCCTCTCCCTGGCTTTGTCCCCAGCCAAAGACCTGGTCACAAGGCTGATGGAGGTGGAGCAAGACCAGCGGATCACCGCGGAAGAAGCCATCTCCCATGAGTGGTGAGCAGGGCCCGGGGAGGAGGGTGGGAGGAGATGCCAGCTTCCCTTGTCTGTCTTCCTCACATATAGCAGCCCCCATCCGTGAGGACTTGGATGGGAGTAGGGGAGCAGCCAGAGCTCAGGGCCCCCCCAAAGGGGTCTGCCTGATAATCCTTGGATCTTACAAGCAAAGGGCTGGGCAGTGTCTCCATGAGGCCCGTAGTCATTCAGATCCAGACACATTTGCATCCTTTCCAGGATTTCCGGCAATGCTGCTTCTGATAAGAACATTAAGGATGGCGTCTGTGCCCAGATTGAGAAGAACTTTGCCAGGGCTAAATGGAAGGTAAGGCGTGGATGGCTTTCTTTCCTGGACTGGTCCCAAGTGCTCCTCCTGGCACCCAGTTTCTTGCCAGCACACATGGCAGGCTTTTCTGCACCCACTGTATGGCTTAAGGCACTATCGTAAGATACTACCATCCTGAGCAGACGGGTCCTTAGAGCTGAGGTGATCAGAGGCGATCAGAGGCAGCCAGGGGCACCATCGACTGGTCTGGGTTTGGCTTTCGCCGAGGTATGGATCTAGCTTCTGTAAGCCTCACTTGGAGTCTGTCTCACTCTCCTCCTTTCAGAAAGCTGTCCGAGTGACCACCCTCATGAAACGGCTCCGGGCGCCAGAGCAGTCCAGCACAACTGCTACCCCGTCTGCCCCAGCCACAGACACTGCCACTCCGGGGGCTGCAGGGGAGGCCACGGCTGCAAGTGGAGCTGCCCCAGCCCTTGGGAGCAGTGCCACCTCAGCCACAGCAGGTGATGCTGCTCTTGCTGCGAAGAGCGATAATGTAGCCCCCGCAGACCGTAGTGCAACCCCAGCCACTGATGGGAGCGTCACCCCAGCCACCGATGGGAGCGTCACCCCAGCCACCGATGGGAGCATCACCCCAGCCACCGATGGGAGCATCACTCCAGCCACTGACAGGAGTGCTACTCCAGCCACTGATGGGAGAGCCACGCCAGCCACAGAAGAGAGCACTATGCCTGCCACCCAAAGCAGTGCCACACCGGCCACCAAGGCAGCTGCCACCCCTGAGCCGGACAACATAGCCCCAGGGGGTGCACCAGGCCAAGCTCCATCCTCTAGTAAAGGGGAGGAGGCTGCTGGCTCAGCCCAGGAGTGTCAGTGGGAGGAGACCAGCTGAGTGAGCAGGCTGGTGGGGGGGGGGGGGGGGGACGGGCAGGAGGGTGGGAGAGTGGATGAGGGGCTTTTCACTGTATATAGAGTCACTGGCATGATGCCCTCACTCCCCCCGCCCCCCAGCCCCTGCTTCCCAGCATGGGGCACGTCTGGGGGTCATGGGAGAGCAGTTACATCTCCTGCGTGTATGTGCGTGAGTGTGGGCAGGCCAGAGGCAGGACCGGCCCCAGCCCCCTGCATGGATTCCTCGTGGCTTTCCTGTCTTTCGCTAGCTTTACCAGCTTTTGTTCCTTGTGGGAGGCTGCTCTAGGGATACTCAGGAGGTCCCTGCTCCCCTTCCCCTTCCCTTTTTGCCTCACAATCCCCCCAGGCAGGCCCTGCAGGTCCCACCCTCTCCCAGGCCCTAAACTTGGGTGGCCTTGCCCTGAGAGCTGGTCCCCCCACGAGGCCCTGTTGACGGTCTTAGGCTCCTACGCATGAAGGTATGTGTCTGTGGTATGGGGACTGTGCTAGGAATGGATGCAGGCTGGTATGGAGAAGGCAAAAATCTAGGGCAGTATGCTTTAAGACAAGACTGTTTGCACAGCTGGGGGTACTGCTTGGTAGCTGTGGAGGTCCTCAGAAGTGAAAAAGAATGAGGAGGGTAGAAGCTCCCATCTTTGTTCCTAGCAAGCCCCTCCCAAGACCCCTGTGCTATTTCCTGCCCTCCTGGGCCCTGTGATGGGTCCATGAGCCTGTATGGGGAAAGAGGAGCGATTAGGATGGGGCAATGAGAACGGGGCGGGCAGAGTGCAGGCCCAGCACCAACCTAGCTGGGTCCTTACCCTGGGCCAAACAGGGAGGGCGGATATCCATCCCCTGGCTCTTCCCCGATGCCCGCCCCACTCAGGATCAGTCCACAGTCCTCTGCATGGCAGTGTCCCATGGTCTGATTTGGGGGTTTACCCTTCACAGGGGCAGATTTTCTCTCCTTCAACAACAAAATAGAGAGATACCCATTTTATGTCCCCTTCTATTGGGGCTCAAAGAGAGGCCCAGGTGTCCCTGAGCCATGCTGAGTTGCTTGTGCTGGGACGAAGAGATGGAATAGACCCCCTAAGTTCTTGATGGAGGCTCCTGGCAGGTGCCCTTTGTCAGACCCCATCACATTCCAGCCAGGCAGCCACACTGGTCCTGGCCCTCACTGGGCACTCAGGGCTGCCCTGCCCTTCTTCCTGCATGCCTGTGGGTCTGCTCTGGTGTACGAAGGTCAGTGGGCTAAATGTGCACCTGCTGAACCTGGCAAATAAATGTCACCCTGCCAAAGCCTCTGGCTACCCTCTCATCTTTGCTTCCTGTCTTACTGGGAAGGGGCCTCTCTGGAAGGCAGTGGGAAGCAGATCATCTTCACCACAGTATGTTCCTTGGTGTTGGTGGCAGGGTCCCCTGGACTCGAGGAATCCATGTGGGTTGTGGGTCCTGTGTTGGACTTGTGCCAAGAAATAAACTCTAGGCTGCTGTCCTGACAAGTCCTGTTTAACAAGGAGCCCTGGTCTTGAGTTAGACATACAACTAGAACCCACCAAAGAATAGCCACCACAGGGATAGGCCTTCCCTATGGCCAAAGTGGGTTTCCCTGGGTTGGGGAGAGGGTGCAGGGTGGACACTGAATAAAGGTTCCATGCTGCCCTTTGTGTTGATTCCTCCTTCCTGGGAATAACACCTGTGCGTTCCACGTAGGCCCAGAGGATTTGCTCAAGGTCTACTTTAGGTGGGACCAATCAGCTTTATGTTATGGGGCTCTGCATAAGGTTTCTTCTGGAGAGAGGTATAACACTGCTAAAAAATAGTTAACTGAAAACTCCTAGGAAGACTGGTTCCAGCCCCTATGGGGCACCAGGGATGCTGTTCTTTCTCAGGGAAAATGATAACTTCTCTGTAGTGGGAATATGAAAAAGGGTTTGTTTATCACTGTCCTGTGAAACCTCCGGGCCTCCAAAATTCCAGCCTCACTACAGTCAGAGGCATATGTAACGAACTGCTGGGAGCTAAGAGCTAAAGTCGGGGTACTGACTCTGCTGCCTCCAAAGTTAGGGGTCGTCAGTCATGCCTTGTTTGGATATAAAACCAAGGTGAGTGGGGTATCCTGAAAAGTTGGGTTCTTTATCCAATTTTCTAGGGTCACTCAAGAGCTGAGAGGGTGGAGCATTTTTTTTTGGTCTGTGGGAACAGTAGGCTTCAGGTGTACAGTCCAGCACTGCGCAGATCGCAAGGGACCCGCTCTCCATCAGGAGCATCGTCCCATTTCCCTCCGGCCACGGTCTTGACCCTCCAAAAGTGCAGAGAAGGCTGCCCCCGAGAGAACAGGGCTGAGGAGCCCATGCCTGGCGTGCCTCGCACCAGCTCTGGATTTGGACCATAATGACCTGTCTGGCTCCAGAAAGCCGCCACACCGGGCGGCGTAGCTGCTCAGGGTCCCAATCCAACGCTGCGTACCGGCGCCGGCTGTCTTCCCGCGATCCGCCGGAGCCCTACCGATAACAAGTTCAGGCCCCCGCCTGGCCCCAGGATTCTCTTTGGCCGCAGGGACATCAAGCCCCGCCCCTTGAGGGCTCGTCCAATCCGAACCCAACCTACAGGCTCTGCCGCCGCGTTTCGTACAGCGACTTCCGGTCCTATCCCGGAAGTGGCTCAGTGGAGCCAAATTTGAAGGGAACTGGGGCAGGGCGGGTGGACGCGACTACGATTCGTCGTGGTTTCTTTTGCTACTTGGGCCCCTTGAATCCAGTTGTCATGCCTATCCGTGCGCTGTGCACCATCTGCTCCGACTTCTTCGACCACTCGCGCGATGTAGCCGCCATCCATTGCGGCCACACCTTCCACCTGCAGTGGTGAGTGGCCGCTGTTTCCGGCCGGGGTGCTCGCCCCGGTACGGCTGCAGGACTGTGGAGTGTCGGGCCTCTGGACGACCCGTCCCCGGAGCCCCATGGGAGGTTCCCGATCTGGGCAGAGGTGGATCAGGTCACGATTTCTGGAGTAGGTGACAGCTGGTCTGAGCCCAGAGGGGTGGGGGTGTGTGGACAGAGTTGGTTCAATGAAGATAGAGTAGGGGCTTCGTGGATGATGTGACTTCAAAACTAGTAGCCAGGGCGGACGTGAACTTTCACCAAATTGACTAGCCCTTATATTTCTTCGAGGTAGAAGCCTGATAGGCGTCTGGCCACATGAATTGCTGTGGTTTGCTTGATGGCTTGGAATGATTCTATCCAGAGTTATCACTTTGGTCAGACACCCCACTGTATTCACTGATGCCAGCAAATCAAGGGCAAGGAGGTGCTTCCTGATGAAGCCGTCCTGCTGACCCTATAGGACCCTTGTATTGAGTACAGCTGGTGAGAAAAGATTCCTCTGGAGCTGTGGACAGGCTGATTCAGAGCGCCTTTTTTAAAATATATATTTTTTATTTATTTATTTTTGACAGGGAGAGATACAGAGACAGAGAGAGAGCTGAACTGGGGGAGCTCCCAGTTCAGCACATGGTTCCGCACCGACAGGGCGGGGATTCGATCCCGGCGCTGCAAAGTGAGCGCCTAACCCACTGAGCCGGGGCTTCCCCGCAGAGCGCCTTTATTCTGCTATTTGTTGTGGTAAAATACTCATATACAGAACAGAAAATTTGCCATTTAAACATTCTTTTACTTTTTTTTTTCCACTATATACATTTTTATTGTAACAAAGTTTAGCATTTTAACACCCTTTTGGGGCTGTTACAAAAAGTTCAATGTGAAAAAGTACATGATGCAGTTTTAAAATAGACCCTTTGCAGAGGGAACATGTGAAAGCAATTGATTTAAAAGACACACTCATCCTTTATACTCTTTCCAAGGCTTCTAACATGATAATGTTTCCTTATTTTGCCACCATTTCAAGATTGCTCTGTTGCCCACTAGTAGCCATGATCTGCCTACACATTATCTATCACAAGATTCATAAAAAAATCAAATTTCTGTAGTATTCCTTGGACATGTTTACCACCACTTAATGTCAGTGGTAAATTTTTGTCCATAAATTTCTTTTTAACTTGGGAGGGTGAGCTTTGCTCATGGTGTTTACTTGATGAGCTCAACGATGCCCTCCATATTAACCATTTGTTTAAGTGTACAATTTGGGACATTAACTGTGCCCCCCCCCTCCACGTGGGAGGTGAAAACCTTCACCCCTGAGCCATCCTGCCAGTTACCAGCTGCGCTGCAGTTCAGCATATGGGGTTTGCATGGGCTGGGGCTGGGAAGCAAACCCTGGATCTTATGATTGCACAGCAAGTATTCAACCACTGAGCTATCCCTGCATCCCCTGTACTATAGTGCTTTTTTCCTTGTGTGACTATGTTTTACAAAAAACACAAAACATTTTATTGAAATGTAATACAGTGTTCCCTCGCCACTTCGCGCTTCATGGTTTGCGGCTTCAGTGCTTCGCGGGTTTCCCCAAAATATTCATCAAAAAATGAAAATGAAAAAATACAACCATGTCGGCAGCCACATTGCAGAAAGGAGCGTTGTTTCATGTTGATGCGTGAGAGAGAAGGATCCCTGCATGTCAAACAAAGAGATGACTGTTGACTCAGAGTACATACCACAGGCTCTCATAAAGGCGCATGATTGGTTTCCGGTACGACATTGACCAATGAGAGTACGAGTGGATTTATCCCTGTGAGTTGATTGTCTGCGCATCATCGCAGCCTCACCTAGCATCTTCTCTTGTTGTATCTCGCCAGTCTTGTCCATGATGTTGACTGTCTCGCATACTGTATTTTAGTGTTGTGTTGGCGATAACTTGTTTTGTTTAAGCGATAACTTTTTTTATTTTTTATTTTTTTTATTTTTTTTATTTTTATTTTTTTATCTTTTCACATTTATAGAGAGAAATTATCTTTTTGTCTTCAGTGCATAGTTATTTCTATTTTACTTTTTGACAGATAGAGAGAGAGACAGAGACAGAGACAGTTAGAGAACCAAACTGTGGGAACTCCCCAGTTCAGCACGTGGGTCCTGCCTGGGCCGGAGCCGGGATTCGATCCTCGGTCCTC
>PVKE010004759.1:0-62589 GCA_004027555.1 Craseonycteris thonglongyai
TTCAGTGCATAGTTATTTCTATTTTACTTTTTGACAGATAGAGAGAGAGATAGAGACAGAGACAGTTAGAGAACCAAACTGTGGGAACTCCCCAGTTCAGCACGTGGGTCCTGCCTGGGCCGGAGCCGGGATTCGATCCTCGGTCCTCATGGCCTCAAAGCGAGCGCTCAACCCGCTGAGCCGTCCCGGCTTTCCCCTTCCTCCTTTAACTTAAAGGTTCTTTCCCTGAAAAAGATACTTTTAAGCTAACGATTTTGGCCTCGTGACACATATACTTTCAAGATACATGTGATTCTGTAGCTAATCCCTCCCCCACTCTAATACCTATTCATATATGTACTTATAAATATATACGTATTTTCAGGATTATAAAAATACTTAAATTTTTATAAGCTTAAATAATTACTGAATGTTAATACAGAATACATTAATATTTGTATATTTTTATTTATAAAAAGTTTTTATAGCAGCATTTGCATTGCAAATGAAATGTGAACAAATTGTATTGCAGTGCACATGGCCTCATACTGCAAATCTAACGCAGCAGCTGCACTGTGCCTCTAAAAGGAACATCTGTTTCAGCTACAGAAAAGCAATTCCTATAAAGCACAAAAATCTTCAGAGGCTAATAACTTACCTGACCCTTATAAGTGCATTTAAAGTTATCTTCACAGAATTGGCAAGATTTATTAAAATATTCACAAGCATTCCACATTATCTTTACCCCAAGTAAAATTTTCTAATGAGATACGTAAAAATATTAATAGTGTTTTTAATTGGATCACATTAACTTATTAGAAATTATATGGAGGTTTCAAAAATAAAAAAATAAAAACATCACTGTGAGAGATATAAGAAAATGAGAAACACTTGAAATTTTAAAACATGAAAAACAATTAAAAAATCAATCTCAAACACTCATAGTAAGCTTGTTTTTGTTGAGCTCACGCTCCAGATTTCCAATCAAAGTATCAATACTTTCTTGTAGATCTTTGAGATTGACTTTGCAATCCACTGTAGATTCAATTGTCTTCATTGTCAAATATGTCTGAAAGGCGCACTCTTTGGACATGGAAACTGGCTGCTTGATCATTATATCTGGTCCACACCTTCTGCTGCAATTCTCTCCATTTTCTCTACCTTCTGAAGGGACGTCATCATAATCCACATCATTTAAATTTTCTTTTGTATTTAAAAAGTATTTTCCTCCACAGCTGCTCCAGTCTCCTGCATAACGATTGCTAAGTGGACTATCTAATCTGGTTTGCCGTGGCCTAACTACTTTTGATGAATCAGCACTGCTCAAATTTAAAACATAAGGTCGTTCTTTTTTCCTCCTCAAATAATTTAGAGAAGACTTGTGCTCTGGGGACAAATTGTCTGTTGATTCTCTGACAGTTAAATGTTGCACTAGAAACAAACAATAAATTTGCTTTGTGATAGTAATCCAACTGACTTTTAAAAAAAGAGCTAAAGATAAGCTATTTAATAATCAACTACAAACATGCATTAAAACAAAAACATGCATTCTATCAAAATAAAGCATTCCATAATTATTTTTTTTCTATCAGCAGACTTAATCAAGATTAGGGACAGAAGCTAGTAGAATGTTCAGTGGTGGTAATTCATGCTATATTAAAACATCCCCAAACAAATCAAATTTCCAATGTTGATTAACTTTCTGTGCAAGTTAATTATTATCTAGCTACAATTCAAACAGTAGCTAAACTGGTAGCTCTAAATTAAAAGCTACAGCAAAAAGCAGGCAAGGCATGTTGTTGTACAAACAAAACAAAACAAAAAAGTTCCTTTGTCTGCAAACATCCAAATGAGGCAAAGGCATCTAAAGTGCTCACTTTAAAAAGTTTTGACCTTTGTGGGTTTGTTTGCTTTTTTTTGCAATTCTATTAGCAGCAGTGTCATAATTTACTAAGCAGCCCCAATTTCACTTTGATAAAATGCACGAATACTAGGCTTGACCACTTGTTTACCTGAGTTTGATTATACAGCATTAGCTACTAACAGTCTTCAGTATTGCCTGAAAATAGTACAGATATTTTATTTTCCCATTCTGGTTAGGTATCTAACAATCTCAAATAACATTCCTCACACCAAGACTATTTTCTTCTAAGGGTGTGCATTGTGCTGGCCATACAGATTACCAGAGATATACATTACTTCATAACAAACCAAGGCTTCACCATTTACTATTTTCTGTATATTTAACAAAACATTTGTGTAAGGCTCTTTTGTATGTAAAATGAACAATTTAAATGTTGAGGCATGGCTATTAAAACCTGTCTCTAATACCTTTGTCTTTCTGCATGTTTATTCTCTGTTAATAAGTACCTCTCCATTTATATTTCCCTTCTCTAAGATAAAGGGAACATATTTTCAGTGATAATGCACCAACTTTGAACTCTCCAAGATACACTGAATGCCTGTTTACTACTGTATGAAATAAAATAATTGAAAAATAATACAAACATGTATATGGTTCTAGTTCTCCAGACTTACAGTGATATTCACAGCATTTTTCATAAGTCACATAAATTTTTACTTAGATTTAATTAAAATACTTGATAATTGTATATAGGTATGTTTTTAACATTTCTACTTATCAGCATTTTTATAATGGTTATTTTATAACATTATGAATAATTAAAAGCTCTAAATTTGAAATTTTTCTAGAAAATAAAGGTCTGATATTACTTTAAATTGATCTTTAATAACAGTGTTAACGTAGAATGTCCCATGCCATTAACTGATATAACTGCATAATGGGTTTCTAAATTTTTGCACTGTTTAATTATTCATATTCCTTTTTCTCTTCTAGCTGCTTATGCTTATCTCCACTAAGTCTCCTTGCTTTTCTCCCTTCATTTTCTGTGATATTCTTGTTCTTCTTAGTGCTTAAGTGTCATGCCTGTTGTTTTCACCAATCCAGCTCTGCTAACCTTGAGGTCATCTGGTTTGAAATCCAACCAAAGTAAAACATTTCTGATTCTGTGTTTAACCTTGTCTTACTGTGCCTTCATTTTCTAACATTCGCCTGCAAAATTCAAGATTTATTCTGTTGCCACTTGCTTAGTCATTTAACCAAGTCCTTATTCACAAATTATTTGATATTTGCTTGAAAAGTATTTACAAAACCAACTATAATTACATATCTTTTAGACTAAAAATGCAATTTCTGAAAAATTAATTTCACTTTTTAAACTACTAACGGTGGAATGGTTTCCTATTAACTATACAAACCACAAAATAAAAATTCTAGTTTTTCTAGCACGGTTGACTATCTACCTTCAATAGAATCAAATGAAAAATGTAGTCTATAAGGTTGTTGAAAAACTTTCAAAATATAAATACTAGGAAACTTAATTTTCTTATCTTGTATTCTACCAATAGATTTGTATTTTTAGTCACCATAAAAATCACAAAAATATAAAATATTAGTACAATTGCTTTATTTAACAGAATATATTGTACTCTGTTAGGACCTGGGAATACAAAGTTAATCAAGTATAGTCCCTGACCTCATGAAGTTTAGTCTAGTGAGAAAAATGAAAGCAAAGGGATTAGTAAAAATTAATAGCTTTTCCAAAACATACTGCCCCAAATCTACTCATCATAGAAAATGTGAGACAGCAAACAATTGGTCTGGAGATTCTCTCTCTCTCAAACTATTTACCCATCTATAAAGTGAAATGGTAACCTATCAGCAATTTTCAATATTCTTAAAACAGCAAACCTATTTTCCAAAAGCAACTATTTTATAAAAACCCACTACATAAATGAAAAGACTGTTTTGGTCAAATGGGAAGTGTGTTTCCATTTTGTTCCCCCACTTGTTGCCAATCTGGCCCCAAAGCTGCTTCCAAAAACCTTAGGGCTTTGGCAAAACACAATCTGAAAACCACTGGCAGGATGATAGTGCCAATAGGCTAGAGTTCTAACTGATCACTTTGAAGACAAGATTTATCCAATGGAGAGCTCAAAGCAAGTTATAAGCATGCTCAAAAGTAAAAAAAGAAAACAAGACAAAAACAAAAAAATACAAAACAAAACAAAAAGAAAGTAAAAAGGAAAGTGAACAGGGGTAAGGGTGGAACCAACAACTTTTAGTTCTGGAGTAGGGAAAAGTCCAAAAAGAAAAATAAGTAAGCTATGCATAGCAAGGAAAGCCAAAACTTTCTATTGAATGCATGAGATGGGCATTCACCAAGTCAATATGCTATGGCCCATTCTCTATGTCACCATCAATTTCTCAAGCTCAGTAACTACATGATACCTACTTGATTTCTGCCTTTTCTTTAATCCAAAAGCAAGTGAGACAGATGGCAAAACTAACTGCTGTTTCATCTTTCTGCTCTGTTCTGCCCTTTGTGTGAAGTACTATAACTAAAGAAAAATAAAAGTTCATATAAAAGAGGGTAGTTATTTTTAAATCCAGTAACATAAATCTTTGGAATAATGTATTACTAAACTAGGAGTCGGTTAAGGTTGTCATTGAAATACAGTAAGTATGAAATCTAAACCTGCTTTTTCTACAACATAGGATATACAAGGGCTGTTCATAAAGTATCCAGCCATTTAACTGTTCTCATTGTATTGACAATGGCTAGATGTTTTCTGGACAGCCCTTCTATGTTAATTTTTGCTTCTACACCCAAAACTAAGGTGGCTATTAAAGGGTGTCCCAAAATTCACGCAAGATTTGAATTTTGCGTCATTTGTGCTGTAAAGTGTTGCCAACGGAAAAAAAAGACAGCGTAACAGCTGACAGTTCAGGGTTATTAAAAATGGAGCGCTACATGAAAGAACAACACGTTTTCATTGTTGAGCAATGAGAATTTACAAGTTTTAATTATAAACCTGTGTTTTCTATCAAAATTACTTTTTGCGTGAATTTTGGGACACCCTTTACAAAATAATGAAATGATGTTAACCTCTGGTATAAAATTAATAATAAAGGACTCAGTTACTGATAGTAAACTTAATAATGTTTCCAGGCAAGCAAGTTTTCATTTGTAGTTAGAATGATAGGATGGCTCTTCTTCCAATTCCTGTTTATTAAAATTAAAGTTGTTTTAGAAAAAGCTAAGAAGATACACATATTTAAAACTTTAACCTGAGAGATCCCTTATGTTGGGCACTAAATGATGAAATAAGATCAATTATCCAGAGTATCTTGACTGAGGATTTTTGAATAATTAATAATACATGACAATGGGGATGTCAGGATGGCTCAGCGGGCTCAATGCTCATCTTGCAGCCCCGGAGTCCGAGGATCAAATCCCAGCCCTGGCCTGTGCGAACCCATATGCTGAACTGGGGTGTGCCCTCAGTTCAGTTCTCACCGGGATGAGCTTTCTATGTGGGAGGCTCCTGGCCTGGTTCTTGCCCTGCGCAGGCCCGTGCCCACCTGTGGAGTGAAACTATATGGAAAATTAATGCTGTCAACTATGGAGACTGCTCTGGGCCCTCCCCCTTCTCTCTATCTTTCTCTGTCTCTCTGTCAAAAACAATAAAAATCCATCAATCAGTCAAGTAATCAATCTTTAAAAATAATAATACATACTAAGTCAGTTAAAATATAAATTAGAAATGAATTGTAAGCCTATGTTTAAAAGAAAGCCAAAATCTTAACTACCGTTATCCATATTTAAAAGTTAAAAATTTTTATTAGCCTAATTTTTAATTCCCTTTTAAAAATTATATTTATTTTAAAAGACTAAATCAAGCATTCCTTTGTACTTTGACATATCCTTCTCATATACTGTATGTCTATAAAAGTAACAAAGTAAGCTAACTTTATGCTAAACACTCTGCTCACTGCCTTAAATGCTTTATCTCAATTTTCACAACCTTGAGGTAGACACTATTTATAGAGCATCAAACTGAGGTTTAGGAAAACTGAAGAATTTGCCTGAGCCCACACTACCGATGAGTGACACAATCTAGATCTGAATCCAAGCCTGACTCCAAGCCAAAGCACTTTCACCATAGCGCATGTCACTAAACAACTAAGTGCTTTCATGTTGGGTACTTTGCAGGGTGTGAGAAGGAAGCAGGGTTACTGCAGTACAAGGAAATTTTGGAACTTAAATACAGGATCCTTTTATAGAACATCTAATTGAATTAAATACATATTTCTTTTAGCTCTGAAACTACGTAAGAAATAGATTAGTAAAATAACTGTTAGCCTTTCATTACAGACTGTACCAGGGGAGGATAAGAAATATAAAAAGATTAGTGATACCGTATTTTCCGGTGTATAAGACGACCGGGCGTATAAGACAACCCCCTAATTTTACAGTAAAAACATAGGTTTAGGCCTATATTCGCTGTATAAGACTACAGCCTCGGAAGTGGGGGGTAGTCTTATACAGCGAATATAGGCCTAAACCTATGTTTTAACTGTAAAATTAGAGGGTCGTCTTATACGCCGGAAAATACAGTAATTGTCAATTCAAGCCTGGATAAGTTGAAGAATGACAAGGAATACAATAAAGATATCAGGAAGAAGAATTGATTTAACGAGAAATATAAATTCTGCTTCATACCAGTTAAACTAAAAATGAGAAGATTAAAACTATAATATTATTTACTGAGTACTTATTATGTGCCAAGAGCTGTGTTGAGCACTTTACATACAAAGTTTTTTCTCTAATCCTCTCATAAATTCTATAAGCATATTATTAACTCCATATGACAGAAGGTAACACTGAGCCTCTAAGATATTAAAGAATTTGCTTAAGGTCAGACTGCTCATTAGTGGCACAAGCAGAATTCAAATCCAGATCTGACCAGGTCTAAAATGTTTACATTATCTATATGTCCGTAGTATTATCAGCAAGAGCAGAAAATTTAAATGGAGAAATCTAGAGGGCGGGTATCAATTCATTTCAAAGAGCAAAATATAGAAAAGATTTCCTTCAATCATATATGGGCAAATTTAATGATTTAAACACCTATCATTGAAAGAGAAAAATATTTCTATAGTATCATTACCTGGCCAGAGTTGAAGTAAGTAATGAAGAACTTCAATATGTTTTTTAAAATCCAAAGCACTTGCAAGTTCTTCTGAGTCAGTAAAGACTCTGTTGTTATGGTTGGAAGTCTCTTGCCTCTGACTTAATAATACTGGTCCAAAGCACACAGCCAAATTCTGGCAGGTCATCTTATTCACTTCATGATAAGAAGCCACCAATTTCAAATGATCCAGCAACATCTTTAGGGTTGCCTAAATTAAATTAAATTAAATTAAATTTCACTTAATATAGTTATACAAGGGCAAATTCAATAACATAATTTATAGCAAAAAATACAGAGAGGCATATTGTCACTTTTTAAAAGGTTATTTCAAAGATATTTTTGTAAGTTGGATGTTTGAAACTTGAAACATTTTTATTATTATAGAAATGTCACATAAGGCCCTTAAGTTCCAATGACATAACTTGATCTATTAAATGGTTAAAGTACACACTCTTTATAAAATGCCCATGAATGCATTCCAAATTTCAGCTGGAATTCCTAGATAAATATACCATTAATGTTTTCTTCACTTCCCTTCTCTAAGATGATGACAGCAAAGACTGTGACGAATGGGGGTTAGTGTACGAGTGTTCATTTTAAATCCTGTAGTCATAAGTAGAGGACTAGCATACTTTTTTTTTTTAAGATTTATTTTTATTGTTTTTGAGAGAGAGAGAGAGAGATACAGAGACAGAGAGAAGGAGGAGGGCCCAGAACAGTCTCCATAGTTGCACATCATTGGTTTTTTCACATAGTTTCATTCCACAGGTGGGCGTGGGGCTGCACAGGGCAGGAACTGGGCCAGGGACTCACCCCAGTGAGAACTGAACTGGGGGCACTCCCCAGTTCAGCACATGAGTCCGCACAGGCAGGGGCCGGGATTCGATCCTTAGTTCCTGTGGCTGCAAAGTGAGCGCTTAACCCACTGAGCCATCCCGGCTTCCCCGGACTAGCATCCTTAAATCTACCGTAGTAAGCTAACCATTTCAGAACATGGCCAGGTTCTATCGTGATCCAGGTTAGCAAAAATAACAATGTCCTCCTTAAACTAAAAAATATTTTAAGGAGACAAATCATGGAAAGGGGGAAAACAGTGTAATTTGAAAAGCAAATATATTGAAAAAAATGTTACCGGGAAAGCCAAATGGCTCAGTGGGTTAAGAGCTCACTTTGCAGCCCTGGGGACCAAGGATCGAAGCCCGGCCCTGGCACATACAGGCCCATATACAGAACTGGAGTGTGCTTCCCATTCGGGAGGCCCCCAGTTTGGTTCTCACTGGGGCGTGCCTCCCATGTGGGAGGCCCCCAGCCCAGTTCCTGCCTTTATGCAGACCCCGCCCATCTGTATGGAATAAAACAATGTCAAAAACTAATGATATACAACTATGGAGACTGCTCTGGGCCCTGCCCCTTCTCTCTGTCTCTCTCTGTCTCTGTCACTCTCTGTCCTTGTCAAAACAATAAACTAAATCTTTAAGAAAATTTATTAACCCTTGAAGAAACTAGTAAAGAGAATTTGATCAAGAAGTGGAATGGGGGAAAGCCAGGATGGCTCAGTGGGTTAAGCGCTCATTTTGCAGCCCCAGGGACCAGGGATCGAATCCTGGCCCCGGCCTGTGCGGAACCATATGCTGAGCTGGGAGCTCCCCCAGTTCAATTCTCTCTCTGTCTCTGTATCTCTCTCTCTCTCTCTCTCTCTCTCTCTGTCAAAAACAAATAAATAAATAAATAAATAAACAAACATATATTAAAAAAAAAGGAAGTGGAATCGTTGTCTAGGTTTACGGAATTAGAGAAAAGAATGATGTTACTTTGAAATAATGGCATATGATCAATCATTTAGTAAATAAAATAAGTTTGTAATTTCTTCATAATTGTAGTGAAGAAATGTATGAAAACTAAAATTATTATTTAAAAACATTATGAGAAAAAACAAAATGATATATTAGTTTTGGAGCCAAAAGTGACAACTGAATTTGGTGAATAGAAGGTCATTAGTAACCTTGGCAAGAACCAGTCCAGAGAGATGGGGTAGGAAGCCAGATTACAATGTGTTGAGTAGTAAATGAGTGGTAAAGAAGTGATGACAGTGTCACTAAACATTCCTTCAATGTTTGGCTGTGCAGGGAAGAAATGAAGATACAATGAAAACTAGAGAAAAATATAACTGATATTTTGAAACCAAAACCAGTCACACACTAGTATACACAGACACACACACACACAAAGCACAACTGTTTAAATATATTTGGCTCACTCTCAATAAAAAACCAGAAAGTGTAACATAAGAAACCAATTTCTGTCTACTAAATAAGATGAGCTAAAAAACGTAAACTGTTTTAACCACTGTGAAAAGTGGTATAAAAATATGTATTAAGAGCCTTAAAATGTTCACATCATTTAAATCAGCAATTCCACTGAGATTCTTACATAAATAATTTGAGATGAAAAGAAATCTGTGAACAAGTATATATACATAGGTTCAAAACCTAAATATTATACAAAAGAAAACAGTAATGTGTCAAATATGAAATATTATGCAGCCTTTTTAGAAAAAGATGTTAATATATGTGCTTTAGGATCAGAAAAAACTAAATTCATGTCACAGACTATAACACTCACAAAAGTTATATAACTTTGGGCAAGTGATTTAACTTCCCTGACACTCATTTCTTTGTTTACATGTAAAATGACACATAATTATACCTGACATTGGTGAGGGAATATTTCTACCCCTTCACCCCAGCCTTCCACATCTGCCTACATCTTTATAGTTGCCCCCCCCCCCCCAAGATAGCAGTAATTTCTATTTAAACAGAACACAGGACATTCAGAAGACTACAGTAAACTAGTGAATGAAGCTATTGGCTTAAATTTCTACCCACTAACTCTTGCCCTTTTTGCCCTCCATGATAAGAAATAGAGGCAAAGTGGGCCTTATCTGGACAAACCCAATCTTATCATCTTCCCTTAATTTCCATTTTGTTCTAAGAAACAATAGCTAAAAGTTAAGCTAGGACTCATTCTGCAGACCCAGCTATCCTTCTATTTCTCCTTCAGGCATTCCTGAAGGCACTGGTCCCCAGATTTAGATTGTGGAGAGGGGACTAAATGGGGAGAAGCAAGGAGGAAGGAAATGGTGGTGGTGAGGGTTGCTTTAGTCTTAAAATACTAAAAGGAAATAAACCAAAATGTTAATTTATAGAGTGTAATTTCCATTCTTCTTTTCTATATGTTCCTAATTACTCTATAATAAACATATATTATTTTAATAGTAAGATAACAATATTCTTTAAAAACTTATGGGAGTATTCATTCCAAATTTATTCTAAGAAGTAGTTTCCAGACTTACAACGTTTAAGGAGACTTTAGGAAAGAGAGCTAAAACTCATGAGTGCCCCAAATATCAAAATAGCTAAAAAATTATTTGTACCTCTGCAGCTAAGTATAAAATTCATTAGCTGGCTTTCAGGAAAAATGTATACCAATTATGCTTACCTTCTCAACATCAGGAAGGCAATCCAGCAGGTCAACAGTATACTGAGAGTCACTTGGATCATTCTTACAACCATTTGATGACATTTTTAAGGGATTTTTTGCCATTGCATCTAATACAGCCTCATAAAGCTGCTTTGTTATCAGAGGAGAAGGAAGTTCTCTTAAATAATCCTTAAGAACACCTTTTTAAAACAAATAAACCAGAGACAGTTGCAATGGATTTTCAAAGTGAAATTAAAAACTGTGAATTTTTTAAAAATATTACTATAGCTAACTTCTAATATTCTGAAAATAATAAAAACAACATAAAATAATTTTAATAAAACACCAGCATTTTGTATTCTTATAAATTGCCTCATTAATTTTTTGTTTTGAAAGCATGACAAAAATATACACATATGATTTCCAACCATCATATACATGGGTTTGTTGCTCATAGAATAAGTCATTTTTGATATATGTACCCTATTGACCTCGCCTCCTATAAAAAGTTCCTCTAAGTGCATTTAAAACAAAAGTTAAGAAAGCAAGGCATATTATTATTAATTGAAAATTATTCCAATTATGTACATTTTGAATTTATAGACTTTTAATTGATATTAAAAGAGTACCAATGATCCAAAACCCTTGCAAATAAGTGACCTATAATAAATATATTTCCTCTTTAATACTGGAGATGTGTCTTAAACTGAAGACACATCTTACACTGTCTTATACTGAATGGTTGGATTGTCTCTAACACTGTGTATGGAAGAAAATACCATTCCTAAAACCAAACAAATGAAACTGAAATCATCAGACTTATTATAATATGTATGTGGGAAGTCAGTTTCAAACTCTCACAACTGGTTATGAACTAAGAAATAATCACCTGTAGCAGAGCAAACAAGAAAGGGTAATTGATGGTTGTTACATATAAAAATGGTAGGTAAGTTACTGGCGAAAGAGTAGAATGTGATCACAAGAAAAAACAGACATTTCTGACACCAAAAACCTAAATATAGAATATATTGATTCAGAATACACTCTCAGCTTAGAACTTAGTTTGAAAGCTCACTTTGAATTTAAACATGATAACATAGGAAGCTTCCCATCTGATGATCTTTTAAATTTTGATAGTAACATGATTCATTAGTTTCTTATGAAAATATAAATATATTACAACACATTTATTTATGAAAATATATATTACTACATTCCCCTTTATTAAATGAAAGATAGCATATATATCCTGTTTCTTGCTTTTCTTATTTACCATTATATGCTTACATCTTTTCAGTACATACAGAGCTTCCTTTGCATGTATGCAGGTATGCCAAAAGAATAATTTCCCAAAATAAGACCACTAAATAAAAAGCGCATTTGTAATTTTGAGGGAAAAGAAAGACTAAGGATATTTCCTAGGTTTGGGAGTTCAGTATCTAGGTAAATAATAGTGCCATTATTTAAAACAGGGAATAAAGGAGGAAAACAATGTTTTAGGGGTTAGAAAGGAGTTTCATTTTGAATATATTAAGTTTAAGGTATCTATGGGACATTCAAAGCTGCTGGATATAAAATATAAAAATCTTAGGATCAGGACAGAGATGGCTGAAGATACAGATCTGAGAACTATCAACTTAAAGATGGTAATTGGACCCTTGGCAATGATTGAGATTATCAGGGAGGCAAACAGAGTGATATAAGAAGACCTAGTGATAAGAAAAGGTCCAGAAGAACATCAGCTCTTAAGGGATTGTCATGAAGATCTTCCAAAGGTGACTAAGAAAGAGTGACTAAAGAAATATGAGTGGTAAGAAGTGGGAAGGAGGTAGAGGGAAGACTGGCAAATATACTACCAAAAAAGTCAAGAAAAGAATATTTCAAGAAAAAGCCTACAGTACCAATTCATACCTAACAACAGACTCAATAAGAATTATGTTAAATACTATGAAGAACTATGTTTCTCAATCTTGGCTACACATTGAAATAACGTGATGAGCTTTAAATCAATATATTCCAGAACTCTATGTCAGTCCTACTAAATCATAATCTCCAGGGGTCAGGGCTCGTGTCCCTGTATTTTTAACAAATTCCTGTTGTGGTTCTAAGGCAGCAGGTTTTATAACTAGGTATAAGAAACTGGTATAAGATAGGGACCAAAAAATGCACTCCAGAGAAGGAAATCAGCAACCTTCGTAAGCACAGTTTCAGGAGAATAAAGGACACAGAAATCAAGTTCCAGCTGGTTTGAAAGTAAATGGGTGTTAAACAGAGAAAGAAAAAGATAGGCAACTTGCTCCAGAAATCTGGCTTTGAGATAACCACAGAGAAGCAGGAAAGGCAGGGGTGAAACAGGATTAGAGGGGATTTGTTTTAAAGAAGGGAGAAATTTCAACATTTAAATGTTAATGGAAAGAAGATATTAAAATGCTTTCTATGGTCCAGAAGGAGAAATGCAATTAATTGAGCAAAGCCCTCAAAGAGGAAGGAAGAAGAGACTCCTGAGAATATATGAAAGAATTACAATTAAATCCAAAATGTAAGCAAGATCATTTCTACACTGCTACAGAAAAGACAATGGAAAAGCGAAACAGGACATATATCAAAGAAGTCAGGTTGACAAAATGTGTCATAAGAAGTAGAGGAATTTCCCATCTGATAGCTTCTATTTTCTCTGTGAAGTTAAGGCATGGTCATCACTAAAAGTGACATTGGTAAAATAAGATTTGAGGAGAGTGAGAAGATATTAAATAATGAGAGAGAATGAGAATAAGAAAACATATTAGCAAAAATAAATTAACTATTTTAATTATTAGCTACTTCTGTGTATTGTGTTCGCTCTACTCCCCAAACCCTTATCATTAGAATGTAGGATCCAAGAGAAGAGGAACCTTCTCTGTCTTCTTGACCTCTGTATTCCCAGAACCTACAATACTCTTGGGCACATGGTCAACTTTTAATTAACCAAATCAATGACCTCAGTGTCTTTCTTCAGAAACTAGAAAAAGGAGAGCATATACTCAAAGTAAGTAGAAGAAAGGAAAATATAAAGAACAGAGTAGAAATTAAATAGATAATTGAAAACAATAAAGACAATCAATAAGACCAAAAGTTGTTTCTGTGAAAAGATCAATAAAATTGACAAACCTTCAACTAGGCTGACCAAGAAAAACAAAGAGGGGAAAGCTGGGATGGCTCAGTGGGTTAAGCGCTCGCTTTGAAGCCCCGGGGACCAAGGATCGAATCCCTGTCCCAGCCCCAGCCCATGCAGACCCACGTGCTGAACTGGCGTGTGCCCTCAGTTCAGTTCTCACCGGGATGAGCTTTCTATGTGGGAGGCTCCCGGCCCAGTTCCTGCCTTGCGCAGCCCTG
The DNA here is from genome assembly GCA_004027555.1 of Craseonycteris thonglongyai. Taxonomy (NCBI): domain Eukaryota; kingdom Metazoa; phylum Chordata; class Mammalia; order Chiroptera; family Craseonycteridae; genus Craseonycteris; species Craseonycteris thonglongyai. The sequence continues at coordinate 13,891 of PVKE010004759.1, forward strand.
TGCCCACCTGTGGAGTGATACTATATGGAAAACTAATGTCAACTATGGAGACTGCTCTGGGCCCTCCCCATTCTCTCTGTCTCTCTCTCTGTCTCTGTTTCTCTCTGTCAAAAATCAATAAAATAAATCTTTGAAAAAAATAAATAAAAAGAAAAACAAAGAGAAGACTCAAACAACTAAAATCAGAAATGAAAGAAGGGACATCACTACCAACCTCACAGCAATAAAAAGGATTATAAGTGTATACTATGAACAGCTGTATGCCAATAAATTAGATAACTCAGATGAAAGTAGAACCCATAGAGAGACATAAACTACTGAAAATGACTCAAGAAGTAACAGAAAACCATACAGACTTATAACAAAAGATTGAATTACTAATTTTAAAACTTCCCACAAAGGAAAGCCAGGCCCAGACATTTTACTGATAAAGACTACCAAATATTGGGGAAAAAATTCATACTAATCCTTCACAGACACTTCCCAAAAACAGAAGAGGAAGGAACACTTTCCAACTCATTCTATAAGGTCAGTATTACCCTGCTACCAAAACCAGACAAAGAAATCACAAGAAAACTACAGACCAACATTTAGAAATACAGACACAAAATTCTTCAACAAAATACTAACACACTAAATCCAGCAACATATTAAAAAAAAAAAAAAAAGTATACATCGTGACCAAGTGGGATTTATCTCAGGAACATAAGGTTGGCATAAAATCTGAAAAAAACAATGTAATATACCATACCAAGAGACTAGAGGATAAAAACCACATGATTATTTCAACAGAATCAGAATAGTCACTGAACAAAATCTAAAACCTTTTCATGATAACAATGCTCAGCAAACTTGGACTAGAAGGGAACTTCCTGAATTTGACAAAGGGGACCTATGAAAACCACAGTTAACATCATAACTAATGGTTAAAGACTGAATGCTCTTCTCCTAAAATTAGGAAGATAAGGATGTTCACTCTTGCCACTGCTGCTCAACATTACACTGGAGGTCCTAGCAAGGCAACTGGGAAAGAAAAATAAATAAAAAGAATTCATTTTAAAAAGAGAGAAGTTGGGGAAGCTGGGACGGCTCAGCGGGTTAAGTGCTTGCTTTGCAGCCCCAGAGCCCAAGGATTGAATCCCAGCTCTGGTCCATGCGGACTCATATGCTGAACTGGGTGTGCCCCCAGTTCAGTTCTTGCCAGTGTCTATGCGGGAGGCTCCCAGCCTAGTTCCAGCCCCATGCCCACCTGTGGAGTGAAACTATATAGAAAATTAATGCTGTCAACTATGGAGACTGCTCTGCCCCCCACCCCTCCGCCCCTTCTCTCTGTCTCTCTCTCTGTCAAAAAACAACAAAAAGAGAGAAGTAAAAACTATATTTGCTGATGACATTATCTCACATACAGAAAATACTAAGGAATCCACTAAAAAACTAATAGAGCTAACAAATGAGTTTAGCAAAGCACAAGATCAATACTGAGATGCAAAAATCAATTGTATTTCTGTACACTAAAAATGAAAAGTCCAGGGGATGCCAGGATGGCTCAGCAAGTTGAGCGCTCATCTTACTGCCCCAGGGTCCAAGGATTGTATCCCAGCCCCAGCCCATGCGGACCCATATGCTGAACTGGGGTTGTGTGATTTTTGCCAGGGTGAGCTTCTCGTGTGGGAAGCTCCTAGTCTGGCTCCAGCCAGCTCACGGGTGGCATGCCTCCCATGGGGGAGGCTCCCGTTCCTGCCCTGTGCAGACCTGTGTCCACCTGTTGAGTGAAACTACATGGAAAATCAATGACATAGAACTAAGGAGACTGCCCTTCCCCTTCTGTCTGTCTCTCTGTTAAAAACAATAAAAGTAAGTCTTTAAAAATGAACAGTACAAAAATAAAATTAAAGAAATTCCATTTATAGTAGCATCAAAAAGAATGAAATACTTAGGAATAAATTAGCAAAAGAAGTAAAACACTTGTATTCTGAAAACTAAAAATAACTTATGAAAGAAGTTAAAGAAGATCTAAATAAATGGAAAGCTAGCTCATGTTCATAGAGCAGAAGACTTAAAACTGTTAACATGGCAATACTCCCCAAATTGATTACAGATTCGATGTAAAATCTACCAAAATCCTAACTAGCTTTTCCACAGAAATTTTAAAAAGCTGATTCTAAAATTCATATGAAAATGCAAGAGATCCAAAATAAACAAAAAATCTTTAAAAAGAACAACACTGGAGGATTATTTACCTCCCAATTTCAAAATTTACTACAAAATTTCAGTAATCAAAATAATGTGGTACTGGCATAAGGACAGACATATAGATCAATGAAACAGAATATAGATTCTAGAAATAAGCCTTCACATTTATAGTCAACTGATTCTTAACAAGGTACAAAAACAATTCAATGGAGGAAAGAATGGTCTTTTAACAGGTGGATTCTGGATTGGTCATTTGTTTGTTAAGATCTGTTAGGATAATGGTAAGACTATGGCTGGAAATGTAACAATAGTCAAGATATCAAAGTCTTTATAGAATAAATGTGAATACCCACAAGTTCTGTACATGATGTTAAATAAGAAAGGTAAAGGCGCCATGGGCTTCAAGAGAGACTTATTCCTCAAGAGAGCATATATTTCTTCTCAATAGTAAAAAGGTAATAATTTGGTGATGTACTAGGGAACTAAGAATATTGATCAAACTTCTTTTTTGACATAGATGAAGATATATGACATATATAAAGTATTTGGTATTTCATAACAATCAATACATCTTAGATGCACAGTAGAAGGTAAACAGCAGGTTAGCTATAGAAGCTTCATCTGTATTTATGGCTGCTCCCCACCTGAGCTCTGCTTCATGTTAGATCAGCATTACAATCTCACAGAAGTGGGAACCCTACTGTGAACTGTGATATGTGGGCTCTAGGTTATGTGCTCCTTATGAGAATCTAATGCCTAGTAATCTGAGGTAGAGATGAAGTGGCAATGCTAATGCTGGGGAGTGGCAACAAGTACAAATTAATGTTAGCAGAGAGGTTCAACTGCACAGAGACCATAATAAATTAATTGCTTGCAGGCTCATATCAAACCTCACCGGGATGCTGGGATAGCTCAGTAGGCTAAGCACCTGCCTAATGATTGGAAAGTCTAGGGTCTGGTTCCCGGCCCCAACCCATGCAAACCCATATGCTGAACTGCAGTACAATTGGTAACCACCTAGATGGCATGACAGTGAAGGTTCTCACCTCCCATTTGGAAGGACCCCTGTTGGGTTTGCACTCCACAGAGCCCCACATCCACCTGTATGGAATGAAACTATGTTGCAACTAATGATGTACAACTATGGAGACCAATCTGGGTCACCCCCCACCCACCATCACCTTCTCTCAAACAATAAAATAAATCTTTAAAAAAATTAAATTAAATTAATAAAACCCCATCAATGAGTAGCAAGTGACAATTAAGCTGCATCTGGTCCAAGCTTTATGGGGGTGAGTGAGTTGATGTATTTCAATTGTACAGCTGCATCAGGTGGCAGGCTTTACATCAGAATTCAACACTTATTTTAGTCTGCACACGGCCCACCCATTATTTTATTTACCACTTCCATCGCACCTGTACCGTACATTATGCATTTCTCTTAGTCACCATTTTGGCAAGCCCACAAGCTAACTCTAGCCAAAATGAGTAAAAAACAAACGTTATTGAAGTTTCTTTGAAAAGGGGGAGAGATCCAATGCTGAGACAGCAGAAGACTCTAAGACTGTCAACAAAAAGAAAGCTGCATTTAAAAGAAAATACCTAGAGTCCTACTTAAATCATGAGTTCATTGCAGCAGGTGATTCACATTCTGTAAGCCCACTTTGTATAATATATGGCAAATATTATTAGGTATCCAATGAAGCCACGAAACCTTCAAAACCACAGGGAGACCAAGCACCCTGCATTAAAAGACAAGCCTTTGGAGTTTTTCAAAAGAAAAAAAGTGAACACAAAGAACAGAAGCAATTATTGAAGGCCACCACTTCATCAAATGTGTCTGCACCAAGAGCATCATTTTTAGTAGCTAATCACACTGCTAAAGCTAAGAAGCCCTTTACTATTGGTAAGGAGTTGATTCTGCCTGCTGCTAAGGACATTTGTCATGAACTTTTAGGAGAAGCTGCAGTTCAAAAGGTGGTATATGTTCCACTTTCGGTTGCCACCCTAATTAGACAAATTGATGAATCAGCAGAGGATAGTGAGGCACAATTGTTAGAGGATTTATGAGTCTCCATGATATGCAATCCAGGTTGACGAGTCTACTAACGTTGACAACAAAGCAACCATGCTTGTTCTTGTGTGACATATTTTTCAGGAGGATGTGCATGAGAATATGTTATATGTACTTTTGGTGCCAACCAACACCACAGCTGCAGAGCTATTCAAGTCTTTGAATGATTATGTATCAGGAAAACTGAATTGGTCAATTTGTGTCGGTATATGCACAGAGCGGCTGCCATGACCGGACAGCTTTCTGGTTTCACTACTTGGGTCAAAGAGGTCGTTTCTGAATGTGAGTCTACGTACTGTTCATCCATAGAGAAATGCTGGCTAGCCAAAAAACATCACCTGAATTTCACAATGTTTTGCAGGGTCTGATTAAAATTGTCAACCATATTGAAGTCTATGCCCTTAACTCACATCTGTGAGCAGCTCTGTGAGGAGAGGGGCAGAGATCACACATGTCTTCTCTTATACACAGAAGTAAGATGGTTTTCCAAAGGCAGATCACTGGCCAAGCTTTCTGAACTGAGAGCAGTCACCAATAGCAGGACATTTCAGTGATACAAAAATGGGTCATAAAACTTGCTTACTTGTGTGACATAATCGTCCTGCTCAGCAAACTCAATTTGTCACTTCAGGTGAGAATCACAACAGTGTTCTAGGTGGTAGATAAAGTGGCTGTATTCAAAGCCAAACTGGAATTATGGGGGCAATGAGTGAACACTGGGATTTCTGACATATTTCAAATACTAGCAAGAGATTTTAAGAGACTGAGCCAGGGCCTTCTTTCTCCCAGCTGGTGCATGATCACCTATCTCAGCTTTCAAAAGAGTTTGAGCATTACTTCCCAACCACAAAAGACCCCCAAACTGGAAAGAAATAGGTCTGCAACCCATTTGTGAATAAGCCAGGTAAATCAATTTTGTCCATGTTGGAAGAGAATCAACTGCTTGAGATTGCATATGATGGTGGCCTTAGAAGTATGTTTGAGACAACTTCATATCTGTACATTCTGGATTAAAGTTAAGGTGAAATATATTGAGATTGCCACAAAAGCATTGAAAAGCCTGGTTCCATTTCTAACATTCTATCTTTGTAAAGCAGGGTTTTCTGCAGTGACAGCAAACAAAACAAGATGACAGAGTACACTGGACATAAGCAACACACTTTGGTTGTCATCGTCTCCCATCAGCTACAGATGGGACCCTCACAAGACTCCCACTGAATCTGTACTATGGTGAGTTGTATAATAATTTCATTATATATTACAGTATAATGGTAGAAATAAAGTGCACAACAAGTATAATGCACTTGAATCATTCTGAAGCCATCCCTTCTCCCTTTCCTCCCCACCCCCATCTGTGGAAAAACTGTCTTCCACAAAACCAGTCCCTGGCATCAAAAAGGTTGGGGACCGCTGCTCTAGGGCATAATTACAAAAAAAAAATTCCACATGTATTCCTTGACAAAGTAAGACTTGTTAGTTCTAACAAAACTCAATATGCCCAGATAGTTAGAGATTTATCCTATAATACAATTATATTAAATTAAAACCTAAAAGATCTCCAGAAAAGCTAACTTTATAACTTAGTACAACATACAGTTCAAATATCATTATCCTTTTATATTAAACAATCATTAAAATAAATGGAATTTTAAATTAATCTAGGTTCAAAATAATTTACTTCACTATAATTTGAGGGTAAATAAGGGAAAACTATTATTAACAAATATTAAGCACTTTAAGTATGTTCAATGTACATTATATTCAATGAAGTAAAAGTTACAGCTCTTTTTTGATAAGCAAAGGATTCATAAGAATAATAATCAAAAGACTTTATAAAACAATACAGAGAGAAGATATTTATATATGTTGAGACATACACAATATAACTACTCAATTTAGAAATTAGCTATATGGCTTTATCCCCCAAAATAAGTGATAGACAGGAGCATCTTAAGCTATACTGCTTTCTTAACCCTCTTAGTGCTACATTTGGCCAGCAGTACTAGCGAGAAATGCAAAGAGTAATTTAATAAAATTTATCACCTTAGGAAAAAAACGTTATGAAGTTATTGTTTTAGATATCCATATGCAGTTTTTTTAGTTTTATATAAATTGATTTAGTTAATAATACCATTCTTTTACATCGTCTGAAAAAGAAATGTAATTATTTCAGTCATACATCATACAAGAATATAATAAATTATAGCACTTTTAACTATGGTCTACATATGAGCTGATATATCAGCCTGCCGCACTTTTCGCCCAAGATGCAAAATCCGATATATCGGCCTGTCGCACTAAAAGGGTTAATAGCTTTCAAACACTTTGGGGACATAAAAACCTTAAGATAGTAAGTTTGTGGTGACAATCTTTAATGCTACAGGAGCTCCTTTAGAGAGACTTGAGGAAAACTTATGATGTAGAAATTTATTTAAGTGTAACACAGTAAATCTTTTTATCATGTACTAGAAAATGCAGACTATTATAGGTAAATATGTGGTTCTGACTATATCTCAAAAGCCGCTCTGTATTAAGTACTATGAAATGATATGCCTCTCACCTTCATTCAGGTACAAGGACTAACTACACAGGAAAATTCCAATCATCCCACAATGGGATACAGCTATTGTCACACAAGAAATAAAAATAAATTTTATAAAGCATTATAATCACTAAAACAACTTCTACCTCTCGAGGCTGGTTTGTAATAATTGTCAATCACAAAATTCACCCTGTTCTCTCTGCTTAGAACTCTGGCCCTAGATCTCATAGATCCCAGCTCAAAATACACTTCTCAGAGAAACTTTCTTCTCTGACTTTTTTCTCATAGCTATGAGTCACCAAACTGACAACTACCTCCAATCAGTATCATTCCTATTGCCCTACTTATCACTGATGTGACACTACAGTATCTTGCTAGTGACTGGCTTGATTACTGACTCCCTTCCCTCACTTGAATATATACACCTTGAGGATTGAGACACTGTTCATCTTATTCATTTGTCCCTGGCACCTAGAAAAATGCCTAGAATATTGTAAAAGTTTAATAAATACTTAATAAACAAATTAATTAATTTCTAGATAGGGAAGTGTAAGGGATTAAGTGGATTCTGGTCATTCCTATTCACAGACTCCTCATCTCCTTTGGTAATCTCACTCTCTACTACCCCAGGAATATCTAGTGTCAGGTTTAAAATCCGGTTCTGATTTGAGAAAAAAACATAAAAAATAATCTTTCCAATTTAACTCTTTAGCACTGACACACCAAGAAACAACTTTTTGAAGTTTTCTCTTTAAATACACAGGAATAACAAAACTAAAGATGCATTATAGAATTATATCACCATCTCCTTACCTTTCTTTGAGCCCTCCTAGCTACTTGTATGTCTCGAATGTGGGAGTGGTATTATAAAACCTACAACATGGAAACTCATCCAACTAACCTGGAAGGAAGAAAAAAAAGGAAGGACAGAGGGAAGGAGGGAGAGAGGGAGGGAAGGAAAGGAAGAAAAAGAAAAGGAAGAAAGGCAGGGAATGAAGGAAGGAAAAATGTCCAGGTTCTAACTCTGTTGTTTCCAAATGATCCTCATTGTCAGTTCTGGGCTCCAGTGTAAGAGAGCATCCCAGCCATGTCTCACCACTCACTTGCCTGGTGTTTTCCTACTTACTGAGTGCTATAAGTCATGTAGTTTTCTACCTCCAAATTTTTGCTAATATAGTGCTCTCTTCCAACCTTTGCCTGGCTAAGTCCAACGCACCTTTTAAAAGTTAACTGAGGACTCACCTCTCCCAGGACACTGTTCCTAATTTTCCCAGGACAAGTTATGACTTCAGAATTAAATTAAATTTAGGCTACAAAATAGTATTTCAATTCTCCTTCCTGCAGACGTAGTCTTTTCAAATTATGTACATAAAATAAAATCTATTTATTACCTGTTATTACATTTATATCTGGGTACTGGTTTTCACACAGAACAACAGCTTTGCTATCCCTCTCAAAAGCCTCTCGAAGTTCTTTCTTGACTGCTGCTGAACCACATAATCGGTACAAGCCAACTACCTAGAAATAAAATTTTGGTCACATTATGGTACATTTGATAAAGAGAAAAGAGAATAGTACAGTATGTATAAATCACACGAACTTGGCAATCAAATATATTCTGATGGCATTTAATTAAAAATACCTTGAACGCAGCTTTAAAAAAAATTTTTTTTAAAGATTTATTTATTGTTTTTGACAGAGAGAGAGAGAGAGAGAGAGATACAGTCAGAGACAGAGAGAAGGGGGAGGGCCCAGAACAGTCTTCATAGTTGCACATCATTGGTTTTTTCCACATAGTTTCATTCCACAGGTGGGCGGGGCTGCACAGGGCAGGAACTGGGCCGGGGTCTAGCCCTGGTGAGAACTGAACTGGGGACACTCCCCAGTTCAGCATATGGGTCCGCACGGGCCGGGGCCGGGGCCGGGGCCGGGATTCGATCCTCGGTCCCTGGGGTTGCAAAGTGAGCACCTAACCCACTGAGCCATCCCAGCTTCCCCTAAAATTTTATCATAGACTATATTGATTCATTTAGTAAAAACTTTCTAGTCTTCCATTTAAATTCACTATGATTTCTATAGTGCCGGTTATCCTATGTTAAGGAAAGATATAATCCCTTCACTTTAATTTTTATGCTCAACCAATTTCCATTCCCCAAGACTGTGCCCTTTCACACCCTCTGCTCTAGACTGAACTATTACAGCACAATGGTTAAACAAGGGTTCTGAACTCATAAAGCCTCACTCTATCATTCCTTGCTTGGTGAATTTGGGCAAGTTATTTACTCTCTTTAAAACTCAGTTTATCCATCCATAAAAAAGTATGTAATTGAAATAAGATTCCAATATACTATTTGTATAAAATTATATTTTTAGGAAAAAGAAAAGATTCTCAGAAAGAAATAAAAGCAAATCTAGGATTTTTTTAACTTATCAAATTAATTGATTATAAAGAAACGGAGGAAATTCAATGAAAATAACATATTAAAGGTAAAATAAAACCTCTAGTTCAAAATGTATATAACATGCACAGATACTACAAATGCTTCCCTCAATCTACATTTAAAAAATTGTTTTTTCAGCACTGTTAGTTTACACAGGTTCTAAAGTATTAAGTCTTAAGACGCTCACTATAAATTCACTAAGAGGAAAGCAACACGGTATCTGTAAAGAGAAAGAATGCTTGATTAAGCAACTGAAGTTTATTAAAAGAATAAAACTTCAAAAAAAATTAAGGAAAATAAGTGATTGGCACCTATATATCCACATCAAAGATTATATAGCAATTCAATCACCTTGAAGAAGTTATGGATAAAGAAATTGTAACAAGACAGAAATAAAGCAAAAACAAACAATAGAGACTCCACAAATTTAGACTAGGACTCACTTTAATATGTTATAAATGACCTAGAAGGAGTAGTATACAAATAAAATTTTCAGGTTTACTTAAGACACTAACCTCTTCTGAGTCACTAAATAACTGATAGAATATACTACAGAAGGTGGGTCTCAATATAGGAAAGTCTCAGTAATGGATACACAGAAATATTTTCCAAAATATTTGAGACAATAAGCTATTAAGTATTAATTAAGTAAAAGATAGTAAGAAACCTACAACTATTTCTAAGAGAAGGTATGGTAAGGTGCTGTTACAGTCAAAATGCTCAACATAATATGGGAAAATAAGTCATGTACTGGGAAGAAAATTCAAGTTTCCTTCTCTTATCCACACTCATAGTGCATTCATATTGAGAACAGCTTGTGTTATGCTGGTCACATCACTGCAGATGGTCCAGAAAATGAAACTAAAGTATTAAACAGGATGAGAGGAAATGTAATTACATTAGTAGAAACTAACTTGAGGACAGCCCTTCTTGTGTAAGAACAATTAAGTGTCACAAAATCCCATAAGGATGTATTCCCTTGAACTTGAGAAGGAATTGAACCTAAAACAAATTAAAGAAAGTAATACTTCAATAGTAAATAATAAAATAGAGTATGTTATCCCAAAAGCTGAAATTACAAAGATATTTTTAAAGGGAAAGAAAATCTAATATAGATATTTCAAGAAAAGGATATTTTAGATATACCGTTAACTTCACAGGCTGACTTTGTGAATCAAACACTTGAAGTACATGCTTTATGACTATATCAAATATAGAATCTGTAATGGATGGACCATGTGTATGATTCCTTTAGTAATTTTTCCCATTGGAAGCATGAAATGGGTGACAGTAGCCTTCAAAACATTTGGAAGATACCATAAACTATTTTTGAGTGACTATCAAAACCCGATTTTCACACTGAAAGAACAAGAATAATTATTGGCTAAAAAGGTACATAAGGGGATGCCAGGGTAGCTCAGTGGATTGAGCACTGTTCTTGCAGCCCCAGGGTCTAAGGATTGCATCCTAGCCCCGGCCTATGAGGACCCATATGCTGAACTAGGGTGTACCCCCAGTTCAGTTTTCACCCGGGTGAGCTCCATGAAGGAAACCCCCAACCCAGTTCCCACCCTGCACAGCCCTGCGCCCACCTGTGGAATGAAACTATGTAGAAAAACAATGATGTGTAACTATGGAGACTGCTCTGGGCCCACCTCTTTCTCTCTCTCTCTCTGTCAAAAACAATTAAAAAAAAAAAAAAAAAACTTTAAAAAGGTAAACAAAGTTTAAACATTATTCTGTCTGTAAAATGCAGACAGAATAAGCCTCTTTCTGTAGAGAGGAAGAAGAAGCAAAAGAAACAAAAAATGAAAAAGGTATTTTAAAAAGTACAGTTCCAAGTATACAATTTTTACTTTTTAGTTCATAGAAAATAATTCTTTATTAAAATAAATCTTTCTAAACTTTATAAAAATAAAAAGCACTGCTAAAAATGTTCTCTTGGCATTTAAAATAAGTTACAACAGTCATATATATATATATATATATATATATATATATATATATATATACCTGCTCTTTATAAAATATTTCAGAAAGTAGACTATAAAAATACAGTGCTATTTGCATAACTTATTGTAATATTCAATTGTAAAAGTTTGTTCAATAATTAGTTTTGAAGTCTGCCTTATCTCTCTGACCTTTCTACACACTGCCTGAAGAAGAAATAAAATAAAGAAATGGAAGAAAAACAGAGAACCTTAAGAAAAAAGAAACTGGACCAAAAGTTGGATTGGAAACTAAAAACAGCACTCCCACATAGGCAACTTAACTTGATAGATCAGATATCTGAGAAGAGGTTTCAAAGTTCAGATACACTACCTTTTAGCTTCAGGAAGCTAGTGCATCTATTTTTGTAGCTATAAATAAGATGCACAGAGATTAAGTGACTTGCCCAATATCACACAACTAATAACGGCAGAGAAACCAGAATTCAAGTGTCCAGCATCTTAATACAAAACTCCACTAACTTATGCTGGTTTTATAGTTTTCATGTTAAGTTCATGCTGGGCTATTTTAAATTCCTTTCTACAGAGGGGACCAAAAAAATGTCTACACACTTTAAGAAAGAAAAAAACTATTAAATTTGTAATAACATATACCAATAACAAAAGATGAATACAGGTCATATCTGACTTCTGCAATTACAAGAGGTGCTCAAAATGGTTACCATCAGTATTTATGTAATACAGAGATAACATCTCTTAAAATGTGTATACATTGTTTTGGCAACCATGGTATATACATGTATAACAAAACCATATTTCAGTTATTGTGGTATTTACCTTTCATGTTTTTAATCAATGCTACAAATTCTCACAGCACTAAAGTAAAAATACCTCAGAACATAATTATTTTTCAGCTTAACTTGGGTTGCAAAAGTGAGTATAAACAACTACTTGTACCTCAGAATACTAACCTCAGTGATACGCTGTTTCTCATTGTCATAGTCTCTATGTATTAATGAAAATAAAAAAAGTTCTACTAGCTGGTTAATATTTACATATTTTGTTACAAATAGCACAAGTTGGGGGTGCCAGGATGGCTAAGCGGATTAGGCACTCCGTGGTCGGCAGGGTGCAGGGATTGAGTCCCAGTCCTGGCCCCAGCCCATGCGCACCCATATGCTGTATTGGGGTGTGCTTCCCTTGTGGGAGCCCCCCAGCCCAGTTCCTGCCCTGCATGGCCCCACATCCACCCATGCTGAATAAAATTATGTCGAAAACTGATGATGTACAACTGTGGAGATTGCTCTGAGACCCTCCCTCTTCTATCTCTAACAATCAAAAAAAAAAAAAAGTAGTACCAAGTATTTGTATGTTTTAACGGGCTGCTTTTATCTTCTTATTTAAAAGGAAAAAAGAATGAGATGTGTTTTTATTAGTAGAACTTCTCATCCTCCATGCTATCCCAAATTTAAGAGACAAATAAGCTTATACTTTATAAAGAGTGGGACTGAGGGACAGTAGGGAATAAGGGCAGGGAGTTCATCTTAGGAGTGAAGCAGGGTTGTAAGATTCACTGTTAGAACTGTATCCTAGGAATCAAACCTTGTAAAAACATCCCTTAAATTAATTATTTGCCGGGGAAGCCGGGATAGCTCAGTGGGTTAAGTGCTCACTTTGCAGCCCCAGGGACCGAAGATTGAATCCCGGCTCTGGCCCGTGTGGACCCATTTTGCTGAACTGGGGAGTGCCCCAAATTCAGTTCTCACCGGGGTGAGACCCCAGCCCAGTTCCTGCCCTGTGCAGCCCTGCGCCCACCTGTGGAATAAAACCATGTGGAAAAACCAATTACCATATTTTCCAGCGTATAAGACGACTGGGCGTATAAGACGACCCCCTAATTTTACAGTTAAAACATAGGTTTAGGCCTATATTCGCTGTATAAGACTACCCCCCACTTCCGAGGCTGTAGTCTTATACAGCGAATATAGGCCTAAACCTATGTTTTAACTGTAAAATTAGGGGGTCGTCTTATACGCCGGAAAATACGGTACTTGCAACTAGAGAGACTGTTCTAGGCCCTCCCCCTTCTCTCCGTCTCTGGCTTTGTATCTCTCTCTCTGTCAAAAACAATAAAAATAAATCTTTAAATTAATTATTTCCTATGTTATCAGCTCTGGCTTATCCTAGGAATGACACCATAAAGCAATTTTGATCTCTAGGATAAGGCCCAAGCAGCTTTACCTCATAACGTAACTGTGGGCCCATATAGCATTCTCTCAGTCACTGACAGCACAGGGCGGGGGTGGCGAACGTATGGCACACGTGCCCAAAGTGGCACGTGGAGCAATTATTTTAGCACGCAAAGCTGTGAATACCATTTTAAAAATTATTGTTTATGCTCTTATAGACATAAAAATAATCGATACCTCTATCTCACTCGATGGGTTGGCACGTGAGTTGAGCGAGTATACTCTTATTTCATAAACTTTGGCACTCAATTGCCAAAAAGTTTGCCACCCCTGGCATAGGGTAAGGCATAAATTATACCCTAAACAGGAATGGAATAAAAATAAAGAATAGGAAAGAGAAATGCCTAAATTAGAGTTTTTTTTACCTTATCCTTAATTCTTTACCCCAAGACTTACTATAAATTTAATTAACTCATTGACTGATTAAGATACATGATAGATGATAGATAAAGGGAGGAGAGAAACAGTAAAATAATACCTGATAGCCTCTCTTTACAATTTCCATAATACATTTCTGTATCAGGAGTGGCACCATCAAGCCTGTATTTTCTTTCTCTACAACTTTTCGAATATCAACACCAAATATTACTGGTTCTCGATTTATATCTAGTCCATGAAGAGAATTCTCCCACTGTTCCAAAAGAGTCACTTTCACATAAATAAGACCTCTAGGTTCAAGTTTGACAGCCAATTGATGTGTCTTTGTTACTCTGAATAAGGTGGGGAGAACAACAGTTCCATGACAACACACTCGATTTTTTTTTGGAGTGGGTTCCCAACTGAATACTACTAGTTTCAAATGCTGAGCATTTTCAATTTCTATGTTGAAAGTGTGATCCATGTCTAAAAACATTGTCCGACACGTGAGCAAAGCTGTTCTTGCTTTGTTTACTGAATCTACCTGAATTGCACAAAAGACGTCTTTTGAATCTATCCGAGGTGGTTTTAAATCCTCAGCACCATAGAAATGTACACTCATGAGCCCAGATATGTACTGTGAACACTTAGGTTGATCAGGAAAGCTGTAATGTCTAAAAGCATCAATGTCAATATCATTCTTGCTACAACTATTTGAAATTATTTCTTTTCCCTTTCCAAATTTGTTTTCAGATCCATGTTTGCTAGATTTAGTTATAAGTTCAGGTGAATCTCCATCACTGAGGTAACCACCTTTGCAGGAATACTTAGAACTCATAGAAGTTTTCTTCTGATAGCTATGCTGAGAAGATACACTGGTATCGAGATGGTACCGACTTATAACATTCCTCTTAGCAGCTGTGGTTGTGTTCCCAGAAGGTAAAATAACAGCATGACGAATTTCTTGACAGTTATACTGAGACAAGGAAGGAGTATTATCTGGACCATTTCCATAATTTAAGGTTCCTTTAACACTCAGTTTTCGGCTAAGTTCTGGCAACCTTTTCATTTTCTTGGAAAGTTTCCTCACAGTTCGTGGAGATTTTATTTTATCCGGGAAAGACCAATTAATCGAACTGCCTTTTTTCACAGGGCTAGGGCTTGGAGAAGACGGTTCTATAACTCCCAATTCAGTCTTATTTGGAGCAGCTAGGATCCCAGGACCTTTAAAAACAAAAAAAGGTATTATAAGGTGATATGTTTTGATTTCTACTTTGATTCCTACTTTATAAATTACCAACTTAACAAGTTCTCACATGAACAGAAATTCTTCCCTTGTCTCATCTCAATGGGGATATTTAGTTATCCATTTAGGTGAATTTCCATTACCATATTCAAGCAGAATAATAAGAATCTCCAAATGGCTTACAGGGGAAAGAAGCATCTCCCCCTCCTCCATCTGCTTTTCAATTCTGAAGATTTGGAGAAAGGGTAATAATATAAGCTCCTTTTAGATCTTTCCTACTGCAATACACTTCAGTGAGTATGTTATTTTATAACTATAAAGAATGGATAGCACAGTAAACTAGAGAAGCTTAATCTATTAAAACATTTACTTTGGTATTTTGAGCTACCTCTTCTTGCTCAAGGCCCGCTTCCATCTCTTGGAAGTGTACTTTTACTATTTTCTCTATCAATGAACTACATATTCTTTCACCCCATATATATACATTTATTTTAACATACTTCCTATTTGCTATGCTTATTTAGAAATCCTACACTACTATAAAAATGTTACTCCTATATTTATAATCTCCTAAAAACTAAATTTTATCACATAACAGTGCTGGTTAAAAAAGAAGATAAAAACCAAACAAGTTTATAATTTTGACAAGAGCCCCTCCTTGTTCTAAAATTCTATTGGAACATATCAGCAAAGATTATACAGAATGGATACTAGTCAATCAAGAATACCTGAATATTGAATAGCATAAATCTACCTGAGTAATTTTCAAAACTGTAAAGATATTTTCTTTCTTGTATTATTTCTACATAATAGTTCTTTAGATAGAACTTCAAAAGCTAAATCAGGATCTTTCCTTGCAATTTCAAAATATTAAACAGCCAACACACAGATATAAGTAAGTCTTCTTATAATTTTCAGTTTTCATAAAGACTAAAACATTGAAATGTTTTTGAGTTTTTCTCCACACAAAAATAGCTTTATTTTTTCTGAATGTCAAAATCATCGTGTGAGGTTCCATGGTGTTAATGGTTAGTCAGCACTCTGGATTCTGAATGTCAAAAGTATCCAGGTTTACAATAAAGAAGTTGTTTTTTGTTGTTGTTGTTGTTAAAATTATTGGGGTGACATTAATTGATATCAATTACATTGTTTCCAGATGTACAATTCTACATTACATTGTCTATACATCGCATTATGTGCTCACCACCCAGAATCAGCTCACTTTCCATCACCGTGTGTTTGATTCCCCCTAAGAAGTTTTTTGAAAGATACAAAAAAGTACGAGTAAATAACAGCCTAAACTGCACTACCAACATTGTAGCTATTGTGGTGAAAGTATTAAAACTAGTTTAATATGAAATTAACATTTAATTATTATTAACAGTAACACTATTGGGAAAGCTGGGATGGCTCAGCGGGTTAACAGCTCACTTTGAAGCCCCGGGGACCGAGGATCGAATCCCAACCCCAGCCCATGTGGACCCACGTGCTGAACTGGGGTGTGCTCCCTGTTCAGTTCTTGCCAGGACCTATTTGGGAGACTCCCAGCCCAGTTCCTGCCCTGTGCAGCCCTGTGCCCACCTGTGGAGTGAAACTATATGGAAAACTAATGTCAACTATGGAGACTGCTCTGTGCCCTCCCTCTTCTCTCTGTCTCTTTCTGTCTCTGTTTCTCTCTGCCAAAAATCAATAAAAAATAAAAAAATAACATTATCCCACATTTATTGAGCTAAATAAAATATGAAAAAGCAATTTAATCATTAGTATGCAGAGACCCTCATTTAATTCTCATAATAACTCTATTATTAAGATATCACTAGCACCGCATTCTTCAGATAAGGAAGCCATGCACAGAGCTGTCTAATTTGTTTAAGACAGCACAACTGGTAAGTGGTAGAACCAGGAATCAAATCTATGCATAGGCATTCAGAGCCTATGCTCTTCAATACTATAGTTTCAACTTCTCCATCCTCCTAAACATTTTTCTGTCCATATAATATATAATACACACACAATTGATTTTTAAAGATTTATTTTTTATTGTTTTTTGACAGAGAGTGACAGAGAGAGAGACAGAGAGAGAGAGAGATGGGAGGGCCCAGAGCAGTTTCAATAGTTGACAGCATTAATTTTCCATATAGTTTCACTCCATAGGTGGGCACGGGGCTGTGCAGGGCAGGAACTGGGCCGAGAGCCTCCCGCATAGGCACCGGCAAGAACTGAACTGGGGGCACATCCCAATTCAGCATATGGGTCTGCTTGGGCCAGGGCCGGGATTCAATCCTTGGGCTCCAGGGCTGCAAAGCAAGTGCTTAAACCGCTAAGCCATCCCAGCTCCCCCACAATTGACTTTTAAAGATCTTTACTCAACTATTAAAAAATTAGGGAAGCCAGGATGGCTCAGCAGGTTAAGTGTTTGCTTTGCAGCCCCAGGACTGAGGATCGAATCCCGGCCCTGGCCCGTGTGGACCCATACTCTGAATAGGGTGTTTACCATACAGGAGTCCCCAGTTTGACCTCTGGCTCTCGAGGGCATGCCTCCTACTCAGGAAACCCACAGCCCAGTTCATGCCCTGCACCATCTCCACCCACCTGTGTGTAAACAAAAACACATCGAAAACATGATGTACAACTCTTGAGACTGCTCTGGGCCCTCCCGCTTCTCTCTGTCTCTGTCTCTCTGTCTCTGCCAAAAACAATAAATCTTTTTAAAAAATTAATTATAGTTGACCTTAAACTTTCAATCCCTCATTTAAAAAAGAAATGTGTGAAAGCTGGGATGGCTCAGCGGGTTAAGACCTCGCTTTCAAGCCCCAGGGACAGAGGATCGAATCCTGGCCCTGGCCCATGCAGACCCACATGCTGAACTGGGGTGTGCCCCCAATTCAGTTCTTGACGGGCGGTTCCCAGCCCAGTTCCTGCCCTGCGCAGCCCTGTGCCCACCTGTAGAGTGAAACTATATGGAAAACTAATGTCAACTATGGAGACTGCTCTGGGCCCTCCCCCTTCTCTCTGTCTCTCTCTGTTTCTGTTTCTCTCTGTCAAAAATCAATAAAAATAAAATAATAAATAAATAAATAATAAAAATAAAAAAGAAATGTACAGGCTAACCAATTTTATTTTTAGATTTAGACCTGTTTCTAGTTCTCAAACTAATAAATCAAAATGAAAATATCTTTTAGAATATATTAATAATATATAAATTTAAACTGTTCCATTTAAGAAACAATCTTGTAGTATCCCAATTATTTAAAATTTAAATTAACTTTTCATACCTGACCTAACTATTCTTTATAAAAATGCCTAATGACCTTAATAACAGAAGCTATGTAATACTAAAAATGAGGGGAAAAAAGGATTTATTCATTTTAAAATTCAATAGATTAAATGACCTTTCTTTAAAGTATTAATATAGTATTCTCCCTCCACCTCTCTTTATGTAACCTAATGACAAAGAAGCGGTTTCTTTATAGAGAAAGGACTATTTTAAGTATGTCTGCTGAAATTTTCTGGTAAGCAACTAATAAGAAATGGATGCTTGATAAACTAGACAAAGCATTCCCTTGTACTGTAAGATGTAGTGTAATTCTACGGGTTTACTGGTCTAAAACATTCTATAGTAATCGGAGTCCTACTTTAGTCTACAATCTAGTTTGTCATGGCATAAAAAAGCTACCCAGCATATTAAATTGCTCTAGGTTTTATTATGTTATTAAGGAGTTAATCTAACAATCTGACTTTTTTTTACACATTGTGCATTAAGTATTTCCTACTGAAGTCCTTAACTAATTATTAAAGTGAAATACTGTATATGTTAACAATTTCTACTGCAGATAAGACTCGATTTATTAAAACAAAAATGCTTTGCTTTTCTAAAATCCAAGAGTGAAAATATTACCAAATTTAACAATCACTTAAAATTAAAATACAACTATACTAATCAAATCACAATCTAGCATTAAGGGGTACAAAATAAAAATATTTAAATATAAATTTATGAGCCAGGCTAAAATCAAGTGAAAGTGGCATATTCCTTCAGCACATAGAGCAGTAACTGACACAGAGAAACTCAGTGTTTACTGAATAAATGAACTAATCAATCGTTAGTTGCCTATATTTTTGTAAAGCTTTTAGGAAATACAATGTAGAAATTAGTATTATAGTTACCAGCCATAAAGACCCAGTAACGATATTACTAATTGACTCTAATGAAGCAAAAAGATCATGACAAAAATCACTACAATAGTAGTAGAAACAATCTATTAACACCCAACATCACGGAACCAGTCACATAGAATAGGCACATCAATCAAATTAAATACTGTAAAGATTGGGAAAAATAATGTTAACAAAATCTTATCAATAATGTTAAACATGTACAATACAAGATGAAGATATGAAGTGAAAATAACAAAAAACAAAAATAGTCCACTATGGGAGGGAGGGAGAGTTGTGGGGGGAGGGGGGAGTGGGCACCAGATATATGGTGTTGGAGGGGGACCTGATTCTGGGAGCTGGGCACATAATGCGATGCATGGGTGATGTGATGTGGAGTTGTACATCGGGAAACTATCTAATTGTTACCAACCAATGTCACCCCATTAAATTTAACAATAAAATATAATCATATTTAAGAAAAAAGTCCATTATGATTGCAATTATAAAAAAAATACATATTTAGAAATTAATAACCAAAAAAACAAGTTATAATTGGAGTAGGATGATTAAAAAATTGTCATTCATAATCAGATACTTCATCTTTCCTATTCCTTGATCAAAATTCATTTTGAAATTCAACCATTCTCTTTGCCTACTTCTGAACAGCTTTTTGGCAATATCACTGAAAGAAACAGATCACTTTAGTAACCTTTCTAACAAAAATAAACAAAAAAAGATGGCATATAAATAAACTATCTAAATATATTCTTTGGTCAATTTAGGATTGCTTATTATATTTTAATAATATGCTTAAGGGAAGAAGGACACTAAGAAAGGAGATGTACCAGTAAGCGACAGTTCTACTGAACTTTTTTAAATGACTGTCAGTCTTTCCAGGTTCACAGTTTGCCACAGAAAAAATGTAATTTAAAGAAAGTTGCTTAAATTAAAGTGTATAACACTTTCTAACTTTGTTCTCGTCCTTATGCCCTCTTGCCTTTTCTGCCCTATTCCACACCCATTACTGTTTGCCACACATCTGTCCTTAAGCCTTCCTATCACTCTACCCTGATTCCATTAGTTTATATAATATTTATTCTTTCTCTCCATCCTGATTACAAAAGAAAAACAAAACAAACTTACATTGGATAATCAGTCTTCAATTAGAAATGTTCACATGCACAAAATATTTAATTATCTTCAACCCCAACACCCAGGAGGAAAAAGCATTAACATTTTCAGTATAGCTCATCAGTGTTTTTTGCAAAGTTGGCATCAGATAGTACATACTGTTTTATACGTGGATTTTTCTCTTAACAATATAACATTTACTCCACCTCCTCATATCCCTAAGAAAAGAATTCAAATGCAAGTAGTTCACTTGTAAAGTACAGAAACATCAGCAAGAAAGAGAGAAAATTCAGGGGAAAATTCAAGGTGAATTATTAAGTGTGCTACCACCACTATGGTCAACTAGAGCTTAACCTCAACAGAAAAGTCTGAGGAACAGAATTATCCCACCCAAGGAAGGAAGGAACTGGGGTAGTCCTCAACTCCTGTCAGTACTAGTTGAGGGGCATTCCCCTGCTATCCTGCAGAGACTCCCTAACACTTCAAAGGTAGCCTCAAGCAGAGACATAGGTACTGATGGTTGAAGTAGGCTGCTCCCATTTAAATAAGTAATAAAACCCAAGTTATATGAACAAGATACTAACACCTATTTTATATCCCACATCTTTAAATATTCTGTACCATCCATAATTTTATAAATTAAAATGATGATATAAAACAGAATTTCTTTCTAGTCAACATTTGTTATTTGCAACTAAACATGCCTTATAATTAGTTTCCTGCGTAGTGTTATCTGTAACTAAATTTGAAAAGAAGCACATCAGAAAATCAAAGGTAATCAAGGGAAAATAAAACCATTAGGTTAAACTATGAAATAGTTTGTTTGTGGTTTTTTTGCAGATCAAAACTGTTGAATACCAACAATTTCATATAATTCAATTTAATATGTATTAAATTTCAATTATTTACTTTCTGGGTTCCTTAACCATTATGGCATCTATTTGCAAGGTCTTTACTTCTACCTCTATTTCTTTTTCTCTTCTCCCTTTCCTTTGTTCATAGGGAAACAAAGGCATATAAGTGCAAACTAATGACTACTAGTACACTGAAAATACAAATTTTCAGTTGTGACCAAGCTATGTGTGAATAAATGAATGAAACAAATTAAGATTTAAATAAAGAATATCGGTAGCTTTCTCTTCTACTCTCCATGATTCCATTCTTTCAACTAAGAGAAAAATAATTACTATCTCAAAAGATCAACACACTACAGCATATCAGATTAAAAAACCAAGTCAGACTGTGATCAAAATAATCAACCACCATGTATATAAAAATGTTTATAAACCTTTTCATGAAAATACATTTACTTTGCAAGGAAAAGTACATTCCCACAACAGACATCTATATTTAGTTTTAGCTACCGCCAAAAAATTACAAATGAGAGAAGAAAGACCACCTTTACCTTTAAAAGATTTCAACATGGGACTGTCCTCCACCATTATACCTTCTTGTGTCCTGTGTCCAAGCGTTTGCTTGTACTGTTGCACAAACTCTTTGGAATGGCTTGAATCTACAAGATTCATTTCATTTGACAGCGTGGTCTGAACGTAGCCTGTGTGTTCAGAAGAGCACAGCAAGTCTTCAGGATGCTGCTCTGCTTTCATTAGGTCACTACCAGATAATACTCTCATACTGACAGCAGGAAACTTCAGAACAGCAGAGTTTGCCTCACTCAGACTCAAAACATTTGATATACCAAAGTCTTCATCCTCAGGAATGGGGTTGTACCATATTTCCCCTTCATCATCTGCATCATTTTCCTCATTAAAATCTAACAAACAGTTTCTTGATAATGAAGAATCTGTAGCATTACACAGCACATACGTACAACATTCTTCAGATGATTTCAGAAAAGGTTGTGATAGCTGATGTTTAGATAGAGAAACAGGTGAGACAGATAAATGACTTAGATCTTGGCATTTCTTATTTTCTTCTTCCAAATTAAAAGATCTCAGAGTACTCTGATATAGCCAGTTGCGTTTCTTCGACACAGTGATGCTGTTAAGTGGCTTATGATCTCTGCATCCAATATTACTACCCCTCAGATCTTCAAGTTCTCTTTTCTTCATTATAGACCCATAAACATTTTCAAATAAATCTGTTTAAAAGAGAGGAAAAAAAAGGGAGAATATAATGCCTGGTATATCAAAAAAGACATGTCCCCTGAGATCAATTATTAAAATACTATTTTTAAAAAGATAAAAAGAAAGAAAGGTAATATTAATCACATTCAGAGACTAAAACTGAACAAAAAAATTTCTGGATTTTTCTACCTAAAAATTATTTCTATAACACTTAGAATTCAGACTGTATGTGTCATCAGAATTCTAAGAAAATGGATAGACAAACCCTGAGATTGCCTGTATATCATGATCGGACTAACAAAAGCTTACCCTAAACAAAACATAATTTACAAAAAGCTTACATAGAATGCTTTGTACACAGTATGCCTCTAATTAATATTTAAATAATTTTCAACTCACTACAAGATCCAGAAGTCTTTAGAAAACACAAGTAATTTCCCTACTTTTATGAAGATTAACTTTGAATAAAGCTTCCAAAATAAATGAGCCTTACTTATTACTAAATGCCTTCCTGATTATTAAAATTTGAACATTTGTTTCCTAACCTGTAGCATCTTATGCAGGGTCTGGGTTGTAAATATCTGGGGCAAAAATAAAAAATTAAAATCCCTTAAGGAGGCCCCAGATTAGAACCAGGAGTACTGTCTCACAATAAGCACAGCACAGCTATTATTATTGGCCAGGCACAAACTTAAGCAGCAGGAATAAACCAAAAAATCCCTGCTCTTAATGAATTCATAGTCCAGTGGGGGACATCAAATACTTAGATATATGTACATGTTAATATAATATGATGAGACTCTAGAACTGCTTATTTAGAGGGTACCAAAAAAATGTATACACATTTTAAGAAAGGAAAAAACTGCATTAAAATTATAATAGTCAATATATACTAACAAAAGATGAATACAAGTCACATTTGACTTCTACAACTACAAGAGGTGCTCAAAGTAGTTACCATCAGTATTTATGTAATATATAGATAACTTCTTTTAAAATGTGTATAAATTTTTTTTGGCCACCCCTGTATAACATTAATTCTATATAACAAGAAAAAATTGTTGCACTTCCAAAAGCTGCATAAAGCAGGCTTCACTAACAGTCAATAAGTTAACGATATATTTATCATAATACAAATTCACTGCACATAGATAAAACAAAACTGTATTTCTAAAAATTTAAGATCAAGCCAGGTTTGTATATTATGAAATTATAGTCTTATACTAATTTCAGTGTGTATATGTTGACTCATCTTAGTATTACTGCAGGTAAAATAAACCAGTCTAGTAACAAACACTGATAAAAACACACTGAACTATGTGAAGCTTAATAACCACCAAAAGATTGGGTTCGTGTATAACCAAGGTTTTAAGTAACCTTCCTTCTACTGAGAAAAAATACTTTAAAAATGTCAATTTGTCAGTTTTAAATTGTAAACATTTTTTAAACCTTAAATTGAGTTTCAAGTTCAGTTAGTTCTACAAGCATAAAGAGACTCAGAATTGAAAGGGAAGAAAGCTCCCATGAATGTCTACTATGCCAGACATATATTGTATGGCAGGTACAAGAGCTAAAGCATACAAAAGCCCTTAACTTCATTTAACTTCCACCAAAATCCTATGAAACAGTAACATTACTTCCATAACCTTAAAAAAAAGGAGGAATACGATCATAGTGCCAGCCTTAGAATTTACCCATCTTCCTAACACTATGCTACCCACTAAATGTAGGAGTAGGAAACCCTCTTTACACATGGTATTATCAACCCAGTTACCTTATAGGGTGCTAATAATGACTGAGATAATGTTAGAGAAAACTATGGGGGGGATGCTGGGATAACTTAGCAAGTTGAGTGCCTGCCTTGCAACTGCAAGGGCTGGGATTCCGCAAGGGCTGGGGATTGAATCCTGGCCCTGGCTGTGCAAAACCTACATGCTAAACTGTGGTGCAGCTAGTAACCTGCTGGATGGCAGTAAAGGTTCTCTCACCTGCCCTGCAGGAGGCCCCCAGTTCAGTTCCCGCCCCTCGCAGACACATGCCCACCTGCGTGGTGTGAAACTATGTCACAACTAATGATGTACAACTATGGAGACTGCTCTGGGCCCTCCTCACTTCTCTCTCTCTCTCTCTCTCTGTCCCTCCCTCCCTCCCTCACTTCTCTCTCTCTCACACACATACACACACACACCTTCTCTCAAACAATAAAATAAATCTTTAAAGAAAAAAAAAGAAAACCATGTACTGCTCAGAAATGTCAACTACCTTGCCCAAGATTATCTAGTTGGTAAATGGAAGAGGTAGCACTCACAACAAACTATTCTGACACCAAAGTTTGTAGTAAAGTTTAGTATACCTAGGCTACTTACTACAAAGAGATACCTACCTCCAACTTTCAGAATTTAATGTGCAAACATATAGCAGGTGTTCAATAAATAACTTGAATTGGTTTAATGTAATTTAATTCACAAAAACCTGAAAATTCAAGAGTCTTTCTTTTTGGTTCTGCCTCCTTTACAGTTAAAATTCAGAACTGAAAATCAACACACACTCATGAATCAGTGGGATTTCTGGGTTTTCAGTAACCACATCCTTTTGCTGAATGCACTAAAATCTAGATCTACAAGATGTGATCAAAAAATACAGTGAATGTTTAAATTTTAAAAATTATTACAGTAAAAGGCACATTGCCATTAATCCCCCTCAAAATATCACCCCCTTTGCTTTGAACACACTTATCCCATCATTCTTGCCACTTTCTGAAGAACTTCTAGAAGTCCTCTTTCATGAGTGCCTTTAGTTGTGTTGTTATGACTGTCTCCATATCCTGAATAGATTCAAAACATTTACCTTTCATGGTCATTTTGACTTTGGGGAAGAGCCAGAAGTCACACTGTGCCAGATCCGGTGAATAAGGGAATGAAAACACAGCGGAACGTTTTCATTTGACAGAAATTGCCGTACCAGAAGCAATGTGTGACACAAAGCGTTGTCACGACGGAGGATGAAACCTTTTGCCTGTTTTTTAAACTCTCATGAAAGAGGACTTCCAGAACTATTGCAAAAGTGACAAGAACAATGAGATAAGTGTGTTCAAAGTGAGGGGGAGTAATCTGAGATGGGATTAATGACATTGTATTTTTTTGGTCACACCTCTTATTTCACATTTTTTTTTTAAAGAGATTTTTTTTTTTATTGTTTTAGACAGAGAGAGAGAGAGAGAGAGAGAGAGAGAGAGATACAGAGACAGAGAGAGAACTGAACTGGGGGCACTCCTCAGTTCAGCATATGGGTCCGCGTGGGCAGGGGCCGGGATTTGATCCTCAGTCCCCAGGGCTTCAAAGTGAGTGCTTAACCCACTAAGCCATCCCAGCTTCCCCTTATTTCACATTTAAGCCCAAATCCCATATTACTTAATAGCATGTCAGACCTTCAACACAATTATAAATTTGAAGCACTAGTGTAAAATTATACAACTCATACTGGCTATGAGCTTCAATCTTATGTTTTTCTCAAATGTCTCTAAAAATATGCAAAATATTATATTGACATATTTTGAGTCCTTTTGGAGTTTTTGACATACACTATAAACATTCTGCTATTTATATTACACATTTCCATTTCAAGGAACTGCAATTAGAAAAATAAAGCGACCAGCATCCCATATTTAAGAAAATTTGTTATTTCTATTGCTATAAGCATTTAATGAATGTGTAATATTAAAAGGAATAGTTACATCATGAGACACAACTATTTTTCATGAAAATATAAACTACAAAAACTTGAAATTAAATAGTCTGATTATTATTGCTGAACATTTCAAAATACACAATGCTAAAGTTTAAATTTAGATAAATAGGGGAAGCCGGGATGGCTCAGCTGGTTAAGTACTTGCTTTGTAGCTCCAGTGACACAGGATCGAATCCCAGCTCCAGCCCGTGCGAACCCATATGCTTAGTTCTTACCCCGGGTTCAGCCTCTGGCTTGAGGGGGTCTGCACCCCGATGCAGGAGGCTCCCAGCCCTCCTATATGGAACAAAAATATGCCAAAAACTGACAATGTGCAACTATGGAGACTGCTCTGGGCCCACCCCGTTCTGTCTCTCTCTATCAAAAACAACAAAATAAATCTTAAAAAAAATTTTTTTTAATTAGATAAATAGGTACATTACCCTAAATTCTGATTAAAGCCACATTTAGTTATTAAAACTAAATATAAGCAATACATTATTCAGGGTAATCAATTTCATGAGCAATTATTTATTAATAACTTAAACCATTTCATTCACATCTCAATTAACTAAATGGATGCATATGAATATACATTACACAGAAAGGGAAAACTATTTGCTATTTTACCTTCACTTCTTTTTTATGCTAAAATTATTGTTAAACCCTACTGACATAAACTCAAAATTACCTTTAGCTTCAGAATATATTATTTATATTTGTTTATACACATGTATATGCATACATGATAAAAACTAAAGATTACAGAGCACAAGTAAAAATATATAAAAATAAGTGCAAAGTTACAAGGCATAAAAAGTCTATTCCCTTACAACTACATATGTTATGTTATAATTATCACATTTTAATTAAAGTCATTTTATTTTAAACACCTATAAAAGAATACGAAAGTAGCAATTAAAATTTTCTATTCCAAAATATTTACATAGTGGTGAACTACTGAAGCCAATTTTGTGTTCTCAACTATTATTTCATAATAAATCTAGATGACTTAAAATTACTGAACATTTAGCTAGTGCCCCATCTCAAAATCATCAGCAAAAGTATATTCTTATAACCCAACAAAGTTATCCTTTAGATATGAAGATATAAAGACCTTTTCAGATGTGTGGAAACTAAAGGAATTCTCCAGCACAAGGCAACATTTCAAGAAATACTGAAGGAGGCGATTGGACCTGAAACAAAAAGTAAAAATAAATAGGGATAAACTGGAACAACAAAAACATAAAAGGGAAGGAAGTAAAGGTTTAAATTTTCAAAGAGAATGGACATAAGAAACATCCTTAAGAAAAGGAACCACTGCATATATGAAATTTCCTTTTATATAAAGTTCATGGTAACTGCTGAAAAAGGACTTAGAACTTGGACACATAACAATAAAAGACGAGAAAACAGAGAAAACAGTCATAAACACCATCAAACTAAAATAACTGATGGGAATAAAAAAGAAGCAATCAAAGAAAAAAAAAAAAAAAAAAAAAAAAAAAAAAAAAAAAAAAAAAAAAAAAAAAAAAAAAAAAAAAAAAAAAAAAAAAAAAAAAGAGCCACCAGAAATCAAAAGATAAAATGGCTATAGGAAATCCTCATATATCAATCATCACCCTAAATGTAAATGGACTGAACTCACCAACAAAAAGACAAAGAGTAGCAAACTGAATTAAAGAACAAAAACCAATCTTATGCTGCCTACAAGAGGCACACCTCAGCCACAAGGACCAACTCAAAGTGAAAGGGTCGAAACAAATACTCAAAGCAAATGGTATCCAGAGAAAAGCAGGTGTAGCCATACTTATATCTGATAAATCAGACTTCAGAATCAAAATAAATAAGTAAGAGACAAAGATGGACATTTCATAATGATAAAGGGGACAATAAAACAAGAAGATATTATACTTACTAATATATATGCCCCCAACCAAGAAACACCAAAATTTACAAAGCAACTACTAACAGATCTAAAAGGAGAAACCAACAAAAACACAATTATAGTAGGGTACTTAAACACCCCATTGACAGACATGGACAAATCATCCAAACAGAAAATAAATAAGAAAATATCAGCTTTAAATGATACATTACAACAATTGGACATAGTTGACATTTACAGGATATTTCATCCTACAACATATGACTATACATTCTTTTCTGGTGCACATGAAACTTTCTCAAGGATAAACCACATGCTGGGACACAAAGCTAGCCTCAGCAAATTTACGGTAAGAAGATTGAAATCATACCAAGTATATTCTCTGACCACAACGCTTTGAAACTGGACATCAACTACAAAAAAAAAGCAGGAAAAACCACCTATACATTGCGATTAAACATGTTATTAGAAAATGACTGGATCAAAGAAGAAATAAAAGATTAAAAAATATATAGAAACAAATGACAACGAAAACACAACATACCAAAATTACTGGGATACAGCAAAAGCAGTAATAAGAGAAAAATTTGTACCACTACAGGGCTAGCTCAGGAAACAAGAATAATCACAATTAAACAGCCAATTATCACATCTTAAAGAACTAGAAAAAGAAGAACAATAAACAACCAAAGCCAGCAGAAGGAAGGAAATAATAAATTGAAAGCAGAACTAAATAAAATAGAGAATAGAAAATCAATAAAAATAATTAATGCAACAAAGAGCTGGTTCTTTGAAAAAATTAATAAAATTGACAAACCGCTGCCTAGGCTCACCAAGGAAAAAAGAGAAAACACACAAATAATTCAAATTTGAAATGAAAGAGGGGACGTTACAACTGATACCACAGAAATACAAAGGATCATACAAGAATACTATGAAGGACTATATGCCACCAAATTTTGCAACCTAGAAGAAATTGACAAGTTTTTAGAAACATATATAGTCTACCGAGATTGAATCAAAAAGAAATGGACAATCTAAACAGACCAATCAACAGTAAGAAAATTTAAACAATCATCCAAAACCTCCCCAAAAGCAAATAGTCCAAGACCAGATGGTCTCACTAATGAGTTTTACCAGGCATTCAAAGAGGAACTAACACCTATCCTCCTTATACTTTTCCAAAAAATTGAAGAAAAGACAACACTTCCCAACTCATTCGATGAGGCCAACATTACCTTAATACCAAAGTCTAGAAAGGACATCACAAAAAAATAAAACTATACACCAATATCTCTGATGAATACCAATGCAAAAATCCTAAACAAAATACTAGCAAACAGAACACAACAATGCATTAAAACAGTTATACATCATGATCAAGTAGGATTCATCCCAGGAGCACAAGGATGGCTCAACATAAGCAAAACGATCAATGTGATACACCACATAAACAAAACAAAAATCATATGATTATATCAACTGATGCAAAAGAAGCATTTGACAAGATACAACATCCATTTATGATCTAAACACTTAATAAAATGTGTACAGAAGGAATGTACCTCAACATAATAAAGGCCATGTATGGCAAACCCTCAGCGAACATCATCCTGAATGGGGAAAAACTAAAACCTTTTCTTCTAAAATCAGAAACAAGACAGGATGTCCCTTGTCACCACTACTATTCAATATAGTGCTGGAAGTGCTAGCCAGAGCCATTAGGCAGGAAAAAATAAATAAAAGCGTCCAAACTAGGAAAGAAGAAATTAAACTGTCACTTTTTGCAGATGACATAATTCTTTATATAGAAAATCCTAAAGACTCCACCAGAAAACTATTACAAGCAATAAATGAATATAGTAAAACTGTAGGATACAAAAATCAATGTACAAAATTCCACAGCATTTTTATATACAAACAACAAAACTTCAGAAAAATGAGAAAAACAATACAATTTGTGATCAAAACATAAATAAAATACTTACAAATAAACTTAACAGAGAACATGAAGGACTTATACACAGAAAACTACAAGACACTATTAAAAGAAATTGAAGAAGATACAAAGAAATGGAAAGATATTCTGTTTTCATGATTGGAAGAATCAACATAGTTAAAATGGCCACATTACCCAAAGCAATATACAGATTTAATGGAATTCCCATCAAAATCCCACAGTCTTTCAAGAAATAGAGTAAAAAATTCATGAGATTAATATGGAACCACAAAAGACTCCGAATCACTAAAGCAACCCTCTGAAAAAAGAATAAGGCTGGAGGCATCACGCTCCCTGACTTCAGTCTATGCTGCAAAGAATCAATAATCACAACAGCTTGGGACTGGCAGAAAAATATACAGACCAATGTAACAGAATCAAAACCCTAGAAATAAAAGCACAAATATATGGACAGATAATTGACAAAGGAACAAAAAATATACAATGGAGAAAAGAAAGCCTCTTCAGTACATAGTGCTGAGAAATTGGAAAACCACAAGCAAAAGAATGAATCTGGACTGTGAACTGTCACCATATACCAAAACTAACCAAAGTGGATTAAAGACCTCCACATAAGA
This sequence comes from Craseonycteris thonglongyai, assembly GCA_004027555.1. Lineage (NCBI taxonomy): Eukaryota > Metazoa > Chordata > Mammalia > Chiroptera > Craseonycteridae > Craseonycteris > Craseonycteris thonglongyai. The sequence goes on from PVKE010004759.1 coordinate 44,509, forward strand.
CTTGAAACAATAAAGTGCATAGAAGAAAGCATCTGTACTAAACTTATAGACCTTGGTCTCAGAGAGCACTATGAACTTGACCCCAAAGGCAAGGGAAATAAAAGCAAAAATAAATGAATGGGACTATATCAAACTAAAAAGCTTCTACACAGCAAAGGACACCATCAGCAAAGTAAAAAGAAAACTAATTGAATGGGAGAAAATATGTGCAAACAATGCCTTTGATAAGGGGCTAATATCTAAAATATATAAAGAACTCATAGAACTCAACAACAAAAAACAAACAATCCAATTAAAAAATGGGCAGAAGACCTAAACAGACACTACTCCCCTGAAGCCATACAGCCAACAGATACATGAAAAAATGCTCAACATCACTACCAATTAGGGAAATGCAAATTAAAAGCACAATGAGATACCACCTCACATCTGTTAGGATGGCTATAATCAACAAGACAAGAAATAACAGGTGTTGGAGAGGCTGTGGACAAAAAGGAACCCTCATACAGTGCTGGTAGGAATGTAAATTGGTACAACCACTATGGAAGGCAGTATGGAGATTTCTCAAAAAACGAGAAATGGAATTACCATATGACCCAGCAACCCCTCTTTTGAGCATCTACCCAAAAAACTTGAAAACCTTAATTCTCAAAGCTATATGTAACCCAACGTTCATCACAGTACTGTTCACGGTGGCCAAGTCATAAGAATCAACCAAAGTGTCCTTTGACAGACAACTGGATAAAGAAGTTGTGGTACATTTACACAATGGAATACTACTCAGCAATAAGAAAAGATGAAATACAGCAATTTGTGACAGCATGGACAGACCCTGAAAACATTGTATTAAGCGAAATAAGTCAGAATGAAAGAATCAAGAAACATATGACCTCACTCATAGGTAGAATATAAAACTGAAAGTAGGGGGAAGATGGGATGGCTCAGTGGGTTGAGCGCTCACTTTGCAGCCCCGGAGACCGAGGATCAAATTCTGGCCATGGCCTGTGAGGACCCATATTCTGAACTGGGGAGTGCCCCCAAGTTCAGTTCTCACTGGGGTGAGACCCCAACCTAGTTCCTGCCCTGTGCAGCTCCTTGCCCACCTATGGAATGAAACTATATGGAAAAACCAATAATGTGCAACTATGAAGACTGTTCTGGGCCCTCCCCCTTCTCTTTGTAGCTCGTTCGCTCTCACTCTCTCTCTCTCTGCCAAAAACAATAAAAATAAATCTTAAAAAAAAAAAAAAAAGGAAAGTAACAAAGAAACAAAGACTCATGGACACAGTCAATAGTTTAGTGGTTACCTGAGGGTAAGGGGGGAGGTGAGTGGGAGAGCTGGGTGGGGTTGTAGGGAGGGAACATCAAATATATGGTGATGGGAAGAGAGCTGATTCTGGGTGGTGAGCACATAATGTGATGTATAGACAATGTAATGTAGAATTGTACACCTGGAAACAATGCAAGTGTTATCAACCTATGTCACCCCAATAAACTTAACAATTAAAAAAAATATATATATATATATATATATATGAGTATTAAAGTCCCCTACTATCACTGTATTACTGTTGATCTTTCCCCTTATGTCTGTTAACATTTGCTTTATGTATTTTATACTCCTATGTTGGGTGTGTAGATATTTACAGCTGTTACATATTCTTGTTGGATTGATCACTTTATTGTTATGTAATCTCTTTTTTGCCTTATGTTAGTTTTTGTTTTAAAGTCTATTTTTTTTTAAAGTATTCTTATAAACACCATATTTGAGTTTAAATAAACACAAGCAGCCCTGCTTAAAGAATCAAGTCTAGCAGCCCAGAAGAAATGACTAGCCTTAGGGCTGTGTATGTGTGTATATACATACATATGTGTATGTATATATACATATATGTGTGTATACATACACACACACACACAGACACAGACATACACACACACACACATATATACCTGTATTTCCAGCTAAATCTAAATGAGAGATGGGTACAATGAAAAGGAAAGAAATGCTTCTCCTATCTTTTATTTGTTCTCTCTCATGACTAGCAATAAAAACCCTTAAGGAAAACACTGTGTTAGCTTTTGGGACAGGAAGTAGAGAAGAAAACATTGACTCTTTTCAGTTCCACAAAAATAATGAGGAGGAGCAAGAAAAAAAAGTACAAAAGAAAAGATGACTAGAATGAATACTCTAGCTCAATTCCCAATGCTGCCCAAGGCAGTACTCCTCAACCTCTGATCATTTCACTCTCCATCCAGAATCCTAACGATGTGAGGCCAGGCAGTATTCTCACAAAGCCTGCTTGCCTTTCCCTTGATAACAGCTAAACACCAGGCATGGTACCAAATGGATTATCTTTTTTCATCCTCACAGCAACCTGAGCACTGAGGCTATGCAGGATTGAGTCACTTGTCCAAGGTCAAAGCCTGGCAAGTGGTGGATCTGCTCAGAAACCCAGATTCTCTATTCTATTAGACACTATACTATATTCTCTCTTGCAGATTCCAAAATCTCACTTTTACTGATTCAAGATAAGACCAATATGGAGGGAACTGCTTAAACTTGTCACACATAAGTAGTAAGTATAAATTCATGCATATAAAACTAAAGCAAAAAGAGCTCAAGTGCTTTTCTCTAATAGAAGTTAGTATCAAGTATCAGAATAAAATATAATGCCTTTTCAAAACTTTAACAAATGTACCAAAATACATGATTGGGATAACTGATAATTCTAGACTCTTACTACTTAAAATGTGTACCAAACAGCAGCATCCTTATTGGGAGTTTGATAAAATGTAGAATCTCAGATCCCACCCCCACACATATAATCTGCTTTTTAACAAGATTTTCTGGGAAATCATACCAACATCAAATGTGAAGAGCACTGCTGTATAACTGAATCACACACACATTGAGTGGCAAAGGTCTAGAAAATATTTTTAGTGATTTTCAAAATATAACATTACTTAGCAACGTAGGACTTTGCATGCAACATGCAACTTCTGCTGAATTTTTAATTCTGAGTTTTCCAGCCACCAGCAACTCCAATGTTGTATGGTACTCCTTCCTCCCTCCCCCCAAAAATGGACTTGCTTCTAGGGCCACAATTGAAGAATATCTCAGAGAGAACAGAAGGCTAGAAGACAGTCAAACAGTATATGCCTATAAGTACTAATCTTAAAAGGACTAATGAGGGGAAGCCGGGATTGCTCAGTGGGTTAAGCACTCACTTTGCAGCGCTGGGGACCGAGGATCCCATCCCGCCCTGGCCCCGGCCCATGCAGACCCATATGCTGAACTGGGGAGTTCCCCCAGTTCAGTTCTCTCTGTCAAAACAATAAATAAATAAATAAATAAATGGGCTAATGAAAAGAATTTGCTGGAAAAAAATTCATAAAGATAATATATCTCATAAAGGTAAGAAATCAGAGTTGCAAATACTTAAGAAAAGAGAATAGATGGAAATTTGCATTAAAAGTGTCAATTTCACGTTAAGATATAATGGACAAGATCATACCCGCTAATTAATACTATTTTAAAAGAACTGTCTAAAAATTTTAGACAAAGTATTAACAAGTTCCATGTCCTAAATTTTTTCTTTCACAGATCATAGAGCAAGAAAGTTAGCCAAAGTAAGGCAAATTATTTATTAAAGCAGTAAAAGGACAAAATAGCTCAAGCTGGTGCCTTTGAATTTCTGAATACTATATGCTAATTAAAATTTATTTATGAAGACATAATGAAGTACAGTTGGCACAGATTAAAATTCCTTCATCTTAAGGCTTGCAGAAACTTGATAATATTTGCTATGCGTAATGACTTCAGATTTCTTAAATAATCATCTCAATTAGGAACAAATTGGCCAATCTGTGAATACTACATACCCAACTGCATCAAATCACTGGCATTTTTATATCAGAAGTTTTAGTGGTTCTTATTAAGAGCCAAAGTCAAAACAGAAAATCATTTGGCTACCATTTGTCATAGGGTCTCAAGAATTTACAAAATACCTGATCAGGTTAGTTATTTCTATCCCATTATGTAGTTATTCTGTTATAAATTCTAACTATAACTTTATTTTGAGGGGAAGTCAGGATGGCTCAACGGGTTGATGGCTTGCTTTGCAGCTCCAGGGACCAAGGATGGAGTCCCAGCTCTGTGGCGACCCATATGCTGAACTGGGGTGTGCTTCCCATGTGGAAAGCCCCCAGTTCACTCCTGGCTCCAGGGGGTGTGCCTCCCACGTGGGAGGCTGGTAGCTTGGTTCCCATCCTGGGTGGGAGAGAGGGGAAGGGGGAGGGGGAGGGAGTGGGGGAGGGAGTGGGGGAGGGGGAGGGGGCACCTGTGTGGAATGAAACCGTGTCAAAAACTGATGACGTATAACTATGGAGACTACGAGACTACTCTGGGCCCTCCCTCTTCTGTCTGTCAAAAACAGTAAAATAAATGTTTTAAAAAAACTTTATTTTGAAAGAAAATATACTCATGAATAATATTGTATAGGAAAAGATATAAACCTTTTTAGGCTATTTTACATCTTTATACCAAGAATGTACTGATTCATTTGCACTGCCCAATTAATATTTTAGAAAACGTGATTTAAAAGTAGAATCCAAGTATGTAACATTAATTTGAACTAAGCAAACATTTAAAGGTAAAGGTTTAAAATGGATATAGCAGTTGATTAAAAAATGTCTTAAAACCTATTCTAGAATTCTTCCCATCTTATTCGCCAATTTGAGGAAGGTACTTACTCCTCTAACCCTTGTTGAAATTTCATCCATCTCCTCAATCCAAGCAATTGAATAGAATTAATTAAATCGGGGGAAGCCGGGATGGCTCAGTGGGTTAAGCGCTCACTTTGCAGCGCCGGGGACCAAGGATCGAATCCCAGCCCCAGCCTATGTGGACCGATATGCTGAACTGGAGAGTGCCCCCAGTTCAGTTCTCACCGGGGTGAGACCCCGGCCCAGTTCCTGCCCTGTGCAGCCCAGTGCCCACCTGTGGAATGAAACTATGTGGAAAAACCAATGATGTGCAACTATGGAGACTGTTCTAGGCCCACCCCCTTCTCTGTGTTTCTGCCTCTGTATCTTTCTCTCTGTCAAAAACAATAAAAAAATCTTTAAAAAAAAAAAAAAAGAATTAAATCAAACTTCTAAAGAACTTTAGAGTCTCTTTGACCTTATTTATATAAATAGGAATTTAAGAGTCATAAGACCTGAGTTTGAATCCATATAATAGTTTGAATGTATATAGTACTGTACTAGCAATACAAACCTTATACTAGTTTCAATGACCTTGGGCAAACTACTTAACCCCTGTTTCTTTGTTGTTAAATGACAGTTGTCATACCTCCCATGGGGGGAGGGGTGATAAAGATTATATGTAAACCACATAAAATATAGTTTTAATATCTTCAACTAACCTACATGAAAAAGTTCTAAAAAAACTCTTCAAATCTATACTAGATATGTAAGCATTTTTATCTTTCCTAAAAAATGAATTGGTGAGTTGAAAGAAAATAACATCTGAGAAAGCTGTTTAAGCCAGAGATTAAGTTTTTGCTTAGATTTCTTGTAAAATATCTAAAACATCACATAGTAAGTCTAATATTTCAATTTCTTTAAAAGTTTGCTTCATTTAATTAATTTCTTAATAAAAAAGATAAATTTATTTCTAAAGATTACTACATTCATTATTGCCTTTAAAATCCTTGAGTGTTTACACTACAATTGAAAGCATTAAAAGCCATCAGACGGTAAATATTTAACCTTTGCAACAAAGAGTAAAAATATTTGAAGTTTTATACAGATTTTTGTTATGGCTGAACCAAAATCAGTGTAGGTATAGGTAAAGCTATGAGGGCAATACAATGCAATAAATGATTACAGATACATTACTCAAGGAAATGCATATTTTAATTTGAATTTAGGATAAAAGCACACCTCTCTTCACAAAAATATTACATTCTACTACCGTTTTCCTCAAGTGAAATGGAATAAATTTGAGGGAAATTTTTGACAGCTGTGAATTAGAGATTTGTAAATTCAATAAAATTTTTCAAGTTTGTATACCTTTTAAATGAACCATTTGGTTGTTCTTGTGTGATTAGTAGCTTTGAGGACTTTGTTTCTCCCCACAGTTTTGTGTTTATTGGTTAAACCAAGTTAATATGTATAAACCCAGTCCTGTAGGTTTGTCATTTTTACCAGGGAAGCTGCCAAGTACTGTGAATACATTTTACAATTCAGTGTTTAATGTATTTTAAATCATTACTGATACATGTATGTCATTATGTTAACTAACAGTCTTTATATTTAAGAGTGTAATTCAAAAGATCATGTTATTTTTGGCTCAGTCTGAAGGTATATCATGCTTCTTTCAGAAGAGAAGATTTGCTATTTACAACATAATTAAGAGATTTCTAGAATTGATAACCTAAGCCTTCAGTGGAAATTAAAAAAAAAAAATCACACACATACAAAATAGGCAGCAAAATCCTATCATTAAGGACAAGCATACTTAAGTTCACAAACTAAAGGTCTACACTTTACTTAAAAGTACATAAGGGGCCTTTTTCTTTTGATTAAAATACTAGTGCCCTTGTTTTTCCACAACAGAAAGATTACTTTGTTGAGTTTCTTTTGGTGTTTTTTTTTTGTGGCAAGGTCAGAGGAGGAAAAGGTGGAGAGAAGTATGTGAAATTCTACCTGACTAAAAAGAAATTTTACTAAGGTAGTTTGTTTGTTTGTTTGTTTGTTTGATTAGGTTTTGACTTTTGGTTGTGTGTGTGTGTGTGTGTATGTACACGCGCCTGAGAGAGAAGGGAAAAGAAAGATAATGAGTAAAATGAGTTTATGAAGCCCGTAAAGTCTAACTAGGATCAAATTTAAATGCACAAACTCCACGAAAATTTTAGGATTTGCCTAGAGCTACAAAGAATAAAAATCAAGTCAGTACTGCCCAACTCTAAACGTACTAAAAGCATGCAGTGAACATAACCTTTACTCACTGTTGTGCTTAGTGTAGGCACAATGGTTCATAGAGAAGAAAAAACAAAAATCCCAAGTTCCTCATGCCACTGTCTTAAAAAAGAAAAGAGAGCAAAACGAGTGAACGCATTTTACTAAGTAACCTCAAAATCGCATTAAGCTGCCATTTACACACTTATTTTGGCACAGGCACGTACCTGTCTACAAAAACATACCTTATTCTTCGCTCTTAAAAAGAAGCCTAGTTAGTAAACATTAAGCCTCGAAGTGTTAGCATTTTGATTGCAAAGTATTCTACCTGTCAGTGTAATTCCTTCTTCTGGAGGCACCGAGAGGACTTGGCTTTCACGCATTTTCAGCCCTCCTAGATTCAGAGCGGTGGGCTGCGCTCCCGTGACTTTGGGGGCTGTCCCACCGGCGCGACCCTTCATTCCCAGGGAGAGCAGGCGTCCTTTGACCATCCACTTCTGCAGCTTCTTGACTGTCACTACAGGAGGCTTGAGAAAGGGGAGACCCTCCTGGCCTCCTTTGCCGCTGCGTATCACCGGGGACCCTGCAGGGTCCCTGAACGTGCTTCCCGGGGGGCGGCTGCGGTCCTTGTAGCCGGGAGTCTGGAGGCCGGAGGGTGCCGCGGTCGGGGCGCTGCCTCGGCTCCAGCCGTCCATCCCGCCTCCACGTGGCGGGGGTTCGTCCGGGTCCTCGCGCGCGCCGCACCGGACCCAGCTGTCGCTCGGCCACCGCTGGAAGAGAGGTGGCTTGGCACTCGCCCGGAGGCTCTCGAGGCTTCTGCTGCAGGGCAGTCGCGTCCGAGGAGTCCGCAGGCGGCCTCCCCCCGATTCCCTCGGAGGCAACCGGGGCGGGGACACCTGCTGCCAAGGGCGGCCCCCGCCTCCCCACTCCCAGTGCCGGCGGCAGGCTCGGAGGTCCGCGGCGCTGCACGGGGACGGCGGCTGGCTCCGAGCCCGGGCACCCGCAGGGCGGCCGAGACCCGCCCAGCCCCGCCGCGCGCCCGAGTCAGGGGGCAGGTCGCGCATAGCCTGGATCAGCAGATAATAGGCCTCTCGCAACTGGGTCTGCAGCCTGCCTGTCTCCAGGCGGCCGCCCTCCTCCCCCGGGGAGGAGCCCGCCGCCGGGGCAGGCGGAGGCCAGCGCGCCGCCCCCGCCCCCTCAGGCTCCGGCGCGGGCTGGGAGCTGCCGGGCAGGGTCCCGTAGTGGTCCGCGGCGTCCTCGTCGCCGTCCTGCTCTTCGCCGGCCTCGGGGTCCGCTGGGGCGTGCACAGGGGCAGGAGTGAAGCCACGGCGCCCAGGGGCGGCCTGCTCACCGCCGTGCGGCCGAGGCCCGAGCGCCCCCGACTGCCCCGGGCGCCCTCCCAGGGTCCGCGCCTCTGCAGCCCACGCCTGGGGCGCCGGCGGGGGCGGCTCCGGGCTCGGCCGGGTTCCGCCCGCGTGCTCTCGCGTGGGGACGGCCGGGGCCCCCCTGGTGTATCCCTCGGCAGTGGAGGAGGCCGCCCGGAGCCCGTGTGCCCCGGCGGCACGCGGGCCCGGCTTCCCTCGGAGCCTGGACAGCGTCCTCCTCAAAGGGTCCGCCATCCCCTGCGCCTCAGGAACCAGGCTCGCCCCCCGCCGCCGGGAGAGATCGGAGCCCCGCGCGGCAGAAAGCGGTGCTCGCGGAGGCGGCAGCAGCTCCCCATGACGAGCGCGGGCCCTCGCGGGCTCCTCACATACTTGGCATAACTCCGCCGCGGGAAGGGATGGGGGAGGGCCGCGGCGCCGCAGAGCGCATGCCCCGGAGCCCCCGGCCGCGACGGGGCGCGCGGCGCGGAGCCCGGCGGGGGCCCGGCAGGGAGCTGGGCGACGAGGAGTCAAGCAGACCGGGGGAAGCGAGGCCGAGCGCGCCGGTCCTGAGGCTGCAGTGAGTCGAGGCGGGTGGAAGGACGAGCGGGAAGGTGAGTCTGGGCTGGAGGCTGCGAAGCTTTAGGGAGATAGAAAGGGAAAGTGCCCTCCTCGCTGCCACCTACCACCCGCATCACTCTCCCCATTGCCACTGCTCCACGAGGCGTGTCTAGTATAGCAAGCCCTAGCTTGAGAGAAAACAAAAGATTCCTTTGATAGACAACGTATGGTCACAGGTGTATCTCATTTAGAAACCTTCCGAATCATTTTAGTTGCACAATGAGCTACCTGTCTAAGGAAATTTGCAACAATTCCTTTTCAGTTAGAAAGAATCCTTTTGTCCCCCCCCAAAATCACCACTGATCTCTCCAGTCTATTTCTTTTTTTAATCAGTGCATGCTAACATAAAATTAATTCTGACATCAACTGAAACTTGTAAAGTGGAGCCATAAATATAGTGCTCCTTCCATCACCCAGATAACAGTTAATTTTTATTAAAACTCGGTTGAAGACCAATTGGATTGAAATTGAGAAAGTGTTATTTACCAACTTTCTCAAAAACGAGTTCTATGTGACAGTTGTAAACTGAAGTACCTCGTGTTGGAATCAGTGTTGCCACCATCCCTGATTTCAGTTACAGTTTTTAGTTTTTTATTTATTAAAAAGGACATTTGTGTAGCTCATGAATGTACTCCTGTCCTAACTCCTAGCACAGTACTTGCACATATAATAGTAAGTACTCAAATATTTTTTGATAAATGCTTGCATAACTGAATAAAAGAATTTAGCTATAACTTACCCTTCCCAACTATATGTCTCTGAGTGAGTTCTTTTTCTTTTCCCACCATTCATAGATTCCAGTCCCTAAATGTGCTTTGATCTGTACTACCTTTGTTAGTATGGTCTCTGTGTCCTGGAATAATTTTACCTGTATCTCTATTTGCAGAAATCTTACCCATCCTTTAAGACTCCATCCAACTGCCTTCTCTATGAAGTCATCTCTGATTGCCCAGATGAACATGACCTCCTATTCTTCCAAATTCCAATAGTACAGTGGCCCCCACCTTTTTGGCACCAGGGACCAATTATATGGAAGACAGGTTTTCCCCAGGGGCAGAAGTTAGGGGAAGAATTTTGGGATGACTCAAGCACCTTACATTTTTTGTTCACTTTAATTCTATTATTAGATTGTGTGAGCTGATGGGACAGAGCTCAGGTGGTAATTCTAAGGCGGTAATGCCAGGGATGGGGAGTAGTTGTAAATTTAGATGTAGTCTGGCTTTCCCACCACTCACCACCTGCTGTTTGGCCAGGTTTTTTAACAGGCTACAGAGCTGTGGCTCGGGAGTTGGAAACCCCTGCAATAGTATTTTAATCATAATATATTTGTTGTTTTTTGTTTAATACAAGACATGCCCTGTCTCCCCTACAAGAAAATTCAGGGAACGTTCAAAACTTCTTAAGGGCAGAGACTACTTTTGTATTCTCCACGGAGTATAAGTATAGTGTCTTAATATACTGGACATGATGAATAAATATTTTTGAATTAATGTCAACTTTAATTTGAAAGAAACAAATGGCTCCCAGTCTATTGGCTAACTCCCCACTAGACCATACTGTATTAGTGTTGTTTTAAAATTCTTTTAGTGATGGATAGGAACACAGTTAGTTAAATTATCTTAATTCTCACCTACGAAAATACTATGAAATGTTACACTATAACTTGCATACATTACTTTTTATAGTTATACACCGGTTTTATTCCATGGAACCAAGGCTGTTTGATGAACAGTCAAATCATAAAATTATGTCCCAGTGAAATATTTCCACAGGAAATGACCGAGAGTAAAGCTGCCAGTAATGGTATCTATAAACACAATTTGATCTCTATCTCAGAAATTGTTTTTATTCCAACTTTTGGTTGGGAATTTATTCTTTGTGGTTAACACAATAGTTAAGAGTAGTGTACGTTGCATATGTATGTAAAAATGAATAAAAAATATAACTTTGTAGTTCTAGATTGAACTTTATTCTTAATTCAATTGTCAACTTGAGCTCAGGAATTATAAAACACATTGGACAATATACTGTACATTGTTCTAGGCATTACTCAGAACGAAGTCTGATGCTGCACAGCACAACTCAACTCATTGCCACTTTAAAGCTGAAAATGTTCTATGGCATAAATTCACAAGTTTTAAGTATTTTGGGTCACAAGAGAAATTAACAAAGCAGCCATGGCTAACATGACACTACTTAATGACCTTAAAAATGAAAATCCCACTTTTTCTGTTTGTGCACTTAAATAAAAAATTTATTAAAATGTCATTCTAGATGACAGTGCCCACAGAATTTACATTATAAGGCTGTGATAAGATATGAACATAATCTATGTTTTGTAAAATACTTTTTGTGTTTTAACAATTTATACCCTATTCTCCCAGTTAGCTCAATTTTCATGTATTTTTTTTTAATATATTTTTATTTATTTATTTTTATTTTTGACAGAGAGAGAGAGAGATACAGAGACAGAGAGAGAACTGAACTAGGGGAACTCCCAGCTCAGCATATGGTTCCGCACAGGCGGGGCCGGGATTCGATCCCTGGTCCCCGGCGCTGCAAAGTGAGCGCTTAACCCACTGAGCCATCCCGACTTCCCCATGTATTTCTAATCAATAGGTTCCTATGAAGCTTAGGGAGTGGGGATACATTTTCCAGTGTTTGTACTGTTTCGCACTGACTTGGAAGTCATTTTGACTCCCCGTGAGTTAACAAGTGTCGGCACTGTCACAGAAGATGAAACAACTATGGGATAATAAGGATCCACTAAGGCGGGGAGCCAAACTGGATGGAGGTGGGATTGGGTTACTCAGTTCAATGGAAGGGTGGGGGGGGCGGGGGGTGAGGGAGGACAGGTTGAAGCAGAGGGCTAAGTTTAGCGGTAATAGAATGAAACTATCTAGGTATATTATGATTATTTTCTAGACAGTTAGCATTTTTGTCTCATTGCTTCTCAGTCTTCCCTTATACTCTGAGTAGAACCAAAGGCAAGTTTAACTCTGGCAAATGTCCAGTTCTCTCCAAGTTGCCTTTGGGGATCCTCTGGGGTTGACCTTCCTGTCTACCATGTAGTTTCATCAATATGGAGTAAAAAGTGCTTCAGCCTAAAGCTGACTACATTACTGCCCTGAGAATCAAAGATGGAATGTTCTCAATACAGCAATTTTTGCTTTTAATATTGTAATTAACAATAGTTGGCAATTGCAACATTGTTTACCTCATCCCTACCCCTCACTGAAGTGATAAAAAGAGGCTTTTGCTAAATGCATGTTTATTTTCTAACTTTTAAGAAATATGTAATGTTTAGAATATTCCTGATATTTCAGATCCTCTTATTATATATTTATAATATGGAAAGTGACTTGCTCAAGGTCACCATAATAAGTGAAGGGGAATGCAAGCCCTGTCTATCTGATCCAAAGCCACGACACCCCTGGCACATTTCCTTGAATAGAAAATGAAAATAGACACTTTTTATAATAGCACTTGCACTGACTTGAGCCTTTGTTTTGATAGATGAGTCAATTTGGTCACCTATCAGAAAGGAGCTTAATATTTTATGAGCTTCTGTGAAATGCATCTGAACATTGGGAAGCTGCTTGTTGAACATCTGAATGCTCTCAGCACAGTCCTCTTTAAGGGTGTCAGAACGAAATCGTATAATATATTCCTATTTAACAGTAAGTCCATTCATATTTAAGCCATGACGTGAAACTGCATCCTGTAAATGTAGTCTAATTTTAAAAGTAGGACAAACTACAACTAAATACTTTAAAGGTAAAATATATACATCCTTAAAACCTCAGGAGGTCTCAGGTAACCAAGCCTCTTTCAAACGTGAACTGATGGTATAGCCTGTCTTTCCTACATGACTTATACCCCAGGGTAACCCACTGTTAATCAAGGGAAGTTGCTCTCTGTCAAAAATTGTCAATCTAATAAAAAATTTGATAGAATATCGCCATTTTGCACCCTAATTATATCGTGAATCTAATAATGTATCTAGGCAAAAACTGCCAATGGCTACTAACATCACAGAGAGAGAGAGACAACTTGATGCTATATGGCCTCTCTGATCAAGCATGTACCACCACCTATGGGGTATTCTTACAAAAATGAACCTGAGTCAGATCAGCCTCAAGAACTGATTACCAAATGGTTTGCACTATAGGGATGGCAGGAGGATATTGGAGTATAGGTCCAAGAACTTTAATTCCAGTCCAAATCTGAGGTGGTATAATGGACATTATTTGAAATCAGATTGAATTAGTTTAAATCCTAAATATATACCCCAAAACCACTTAATCATGGTGAGCTCTTGTTAATTTTTGCTAATTTCAAATCATTATTCCCACCTCCTAAAAATCCACAGTGTTATTTCTTAAATGCATGGCATTAAACTATTCCACCTGCTGCCTCTGCTTTTTGTAGTCATCGACCAACTTCCTCTTCATTCTGTCATCTGCTTCACTATCTCTTTCTGCCATTTTTCTTGTCATCACTTCATTATTCACAAAAAGGATGCATCTAATACCCTGGCCTGTTGTTTCCTTAAACTTATCTTTTGTCCACCCACCTCAACTACTCAGTTCCAAAGCCATACATCAGACTTTGTCATAACCAATAATTGCAAACTCTCCAGACACCAGTTCTTATTTCCCAGCTCCATCCCTCCAGCACCCAGATTCCAACTATACTTTGATCCCACTATCCCTCCAGTCCATCCCTGCCCTCTGTACTTTCTTCCATTCTTTCCCAGTTTAGATTGCAGGTCCTTGTGTAATCATTCCCTTGCATGCATTCTGAACTCTCTTGTCCTTTCCCACTGTCCTACTCACTTGGCAAAACCTCAGCTCTAGTTAAGACTAACTTGTACTTTTGACATTGACACTTGGATGGCTTAATGCGGCTGGAGGAAGATACATCACAAACTTCCAATGATACCTCAGTGTTGCCAAACAACTGCGCTAAATTTCTTTAGTCCAAGTGTTCTCTTTCTCAACTTTTGGACTCTCAATTAATGACTTTTCTTTTTGTTACACTGAGATAACAGAAACATTCAGGAGATAACTTCCTCATCCTTCCACCACCAAATCTACCAGCTGGCATGGTTTGTTCTCTGATCTTCCACCTCACACCAACCCTTATAGTAGAGGAGCTGCCCTGCGCCTACCTGAGACCAACTCTCTGACCTACTCTACCTCTCTCCTCTCCTCCCTCGCGTTGCCTTCCAGTCACACTGGCTTCCTTGTTCCTCCAACACACCGCACACACTCTGGCCTCAGAGCCTTTGCAATGCTTTTCCCTCTACCTGAAATGATTTCTCTATGACTTCCTCCATTGGGTCTCACTTCAAATGCTACCTCCTCAGAGAGGCAGCCCTTCCCTGACCACTCTATCTAAGATGATGCCCATGACACTTCTACTTATTTTGATTTATATTTCTTTATTGTACTTATTACTATTTAATCTTAATTAGATGTCTATTTATTTGTTTATGAGACACCACCACCACCCTTAAATGCCACAATCTTACCTTGTAAAATAGTTCTGGCATGTGTAGGTGCTCCATACATATTGTATGTATTTGAAGGAATGTGAGATTTTCATGCCCAAAAGCAAATTCATATATATTTCTTTTTCCTCTGTGGCAAAATCAGTTTGCTATTGTTTCATGGGATATTTTTTTTAAGATTTATTTTATTGTTTTGACAGAGAAGGAGACAGAGACAGAGAGAGACAGGGGAGAGCCCAGAGCAGTATCCATAGTTGTACTCCAGGGCCAGGACTCGATCCTCGGACCCTGCAGCTGGAAAGCGAGCGCTTAACCCACTGAGCCATCCCGGCTTCTTCTGTTTCATGGGATATTGGTAAGAGCATTAAAAGAAACAACATAGATGAACTTTGAAAACTATGCAAATTAAAAAAAGCAAGACACAGAGGCCACACATAGTATGATTACATTTATATGAACTACCTAGAATAAGCAAATCCATAGAGTCAGAAAGGAGAGGCTAGAGGAAGAAGAGAATAAGGAGTAATTGCTAAAGGGTTTGGATATTTGTTTGGTTGGTTGGTTGTTTTATGGGGGTGATGAAAATGTTCTAAAATTAGACTGTGGTGATAGTTACACAATTCTGTAAATATACTAGAAACCACTGAATTGTACCATTTAAAAATGGTAAATTTTGTACTATTTAAAAATGGTAAATTTTATGATAAGCAAATTATACCTTCATATATTTTTAAAAGGAGATCAGTTTGTCTTACCTTTTATCTTTAGCTATACTCCCAGCTAATATTCATGAAAAATCTCAATGAAAAGAAAATATTTTAAGGAAACCTTTAAGAGAGGATTGGAGATGCAAAGAAAAGCAGCTTGAAAGCTGTTTCACTGGGCAATTGCTGTTAGAAATCCTTTCACGTACCACATCCTACATTTTCAATAGAACTTTCCATTTGAACTCTACGTGTTCAACAAATAAGTACCAGTGGCTGCCTAAAGTTGATTTTTCTCTATCAATGACCAAATGAATTTAAATCTAGACTTAAAAAATTAAGTAAGCAAAAAAGAGTTTTCTGATCCTTTCAACCTCTCTCACTATCAAGAAGACAGAAAGCTATTTTAGCATTTAAAAATAAATGCTAAAAGCTGGGATGGCTCAGTGGGTTAAGCACCGGCTTTACAGCCCCAGGGGCCAAGGAGCAAATCCCGGCCATGGCCCGTGCAGACCCATATGCTGAGCCCCATATGAACACCCCATATGGGGTGTGGTTCCCATGCGGAAGGTCCTCAGCTTGGTTCTTGCTCCCGGGTTCGGCCCCTGGCTGAGGGGGCATGTCTCCCATGCAGGAGGCCTCCAGCCCAGTTCCTGCCCTGTGCAGCCCCCACCCACCTATGTGGAACAAAACCATGTTGAAACTGATGACGTGCAACTATGAAGACTGCTCTGGGCCCTCCCCCTTCTCTCTGTCTCTCTCTGTCTCTGTCTCTCTCTGTCTCTGTCAAAAACAATAAAATAAATCCTTAAAAAATAAAGAAAATAAATAAAAATAACTTTCATTTTCTAATGCAGACTCATGGTTCTTTTATGTAAATAAAATCAAAGAGCATTACTTACAATTATAAGCAAGAAACTACTGAGGAAAACCATAATTATACTGAAAGAGATACATAAATATATAGTTAGCCTTTTGTGTCCTTTTATTGGAGGGTTTTCTCTAAGGCATGGGTATGGAGCTATGTATTACCTAACATTTAGGAATAGCAGGGAACCACTTTAGGGAAAAAAAACAAACCAAAAACTTCCTGATAACTTCTCTCCTGATTAAAATCATTTTCTGATTATTCAATTATACATGAAGAGAAAGCTTCAGATGAGCACTTATTAACAATTTGAGGTAATTCAGAAAAGAATGTTAGACTCTTTTTGCTATATGAAACCAGTTACTCTCCCCTCTCCCAGCTCATTTTTGTTAGAACATGTACAACTGTTAGTACCTCCATGATTTTACTTTAGAAAAAAAATCTCAATTTTATTTCAGTTATGATTTTAAATTGTGGTATACTCATCAATTATGACACATACAAGAAAGAGGGACATAGTATATGCAAGGACAGAAATGTCCATTCTGTATAGCAATGGTAGATTCCAAGAAACACATTCATGTGATTTATGGACTGAATATTTATATCTACCCAAATGTAATATGTGAAAACCCCAATGTGACAGTTTCTGGAGATGAAGCCATTGGAAGATAATTAAGTTATGAGGGTGGAGCACTGGTCTGGTGGAACTAGCGTCCTTATATTAAGATTACCACTGATCCCTTAACTAAGAGAAGATAAGAGCCTACAGAATCATTATCAACACTGTGATGATAAACAGAGGGATTAGTACACTATGGAAACGCAGTCACTGCTCTGAAGAAAAAGAAGACCTTCATGGAAAGACAGATTGATCTCACACATCTGCAAGAGTCCACACTCAGTGTCTACTGCTAACGAGTGTACCAGTCCAGGGATAGCAACCAGAGCAGGGGAGTGAGGGGGGGTGGGTGGGTGGGGGGCATTTAATCATGGTTATTCAGGACTGAGGAGGATCCAGTCCAGTTTTCCAAACTTCTAATACAAATCCCTTCATTTTTAAAAGTATTTTGTATCTGATGAAAGTGATGCTTTCTTTAATATCAAAGGTAACTTAGAATTATAGAAAAGCAAAGATAAGTGGGAAAAAATGGCATTTAACCCCTCCCTGCATATATGCATATATGCACACACACACATGCACATACACACACACATGCAACCATTAAAGTGGAATTCAACTTCACATGAAGGATAGTTGCTGCTGGAAAACAAGAAATTTCAATATTTCAACATTAGTAGTATTAAAATAATATTTCGGTAGTACAGAACAATTATCTTAGTGTGTGATGTTTCATTATAAATGTTGACATGGCATTTGCTAGTGTATTTTATCTAACATGTCTGAAGAAAAAGTAAAAACTTATTTTGCAAGAAGAATTTCAAATAACACAATAGAAAATGTCATTTCTACCAGAATCTCTGTAAAATTACTTTGTAAAAAAGTTTTTATATACAGAAGTTCACTAATTAAAAACTTTTTTTTTTTTTACTATGCATACCAGTTGGCAACTGCATAATTATATACCTAAAGATTGTCCAAATAAAAAGGGAACAAAGCTTCTAAACAAAGTTCAATGAGTAAGTCAAGACTGCCTGGAGGTATGAGAAGTTTTATGTCTCTGTTTACCCCAGGAGTAAATTAAATAAATGCATATTTAATTTATGAATCACAGTTATAATGTGGTTCACATACTATAGGCAGAGAGAAACAAGAGAATTCTTGCTCAGATAAAAGTTATTAATGAAAACAGCATACACAGATCCAGATAATTCCTTCTAGAATGCAGTCATGACAAGTACAGTAAAATATCTGCTCAGTAAATAGACTAGTATTTTGAGTAAAATGCACTCTATCTGTTCATAATAAAACAGGGACAGAACACATATAGCACCTATTTGAGGACTCTGAAAAGTAAATAGCAGGTGGATTGGGGATGACCAAAGTTCAAAGGGCCACCTTAATCCCCCCCCCCCCCCCCCCCC